>VZUI01045146.1:0-27301 GCA_013401135.1 Cettia cetti
CCCCTCCCCTCCCCTCCTCTCCCCTCCCCTCCCCTCCCCTCCCCTCCCCTCCCGTCTCCACATGCTTTTACCAAGACACTATTATAATTTAAAAGCCCTCCATTGTTCATCTTTTCCATAATAAATTTGGGCCTGGAAATTGGTTAAAAATATATTCATATATTTCATATGTTTCACATTAATAATTTCTGAAAATTTGAAGGAAAAAAATCTGTGCATAGAAGCCCTGTTAATACAAGAAATAACATTTTTTTCCATCAACCCATATATGCTATGAACTGAGTAGTGCTTCACTTGCCAAGTGGCTTCTGAAATAATGTAACTCAAGCCACCACATGTTTTATATTACAGCCCATGTGAGATTAGGGTCATCATTTACCATTTAGGAAATTTGTCTTTGGAGCATTAAAATAAACTGGAATAAGTAACAGATTTTTAGGTTTGGGGTGCAGCTAGTCCAAGGAGCAAGAAAAACCTCTCCATACATATTTTCCTAACTGTTCTTCTGGAATGTTGACAGTATTGCCAGTCCTTGGTAATGCCTGCTATTTTGTTTTGTGAAAGGGCAATAGCTGTGTCTTCCACAACCACTCAAACCTTTTCTGCCTCCTCTACATTAAGCTACACCGCAAATGAAAACTTACTTTTATCCAGATAAATTTATTAGTTCTTAAAATTATTCTACATTTAAAAGGTTTCTTCAGAGAAGACATTCTTTCTTCACTTTTTATTTGTTTGCGTTTTCTGAAACAATTTTTTTCAGTCAATATTCTCCATAAAAAGGTTTTAACTATTAACCTCTATCAACAATTCTAAAAGCAAGAACAAATTAACATAAATATTGCCTCCTGATGTGGCCAAAATGTGACACTAGATAAAAAAATCACAGAATAATGCCCAGGATATCAAGTGACACCAGTAGTCAGCACTGAAGCCTGGACTCTTGACTGGATAAAAATATTTCTTTAGCTCTTCAGCTGCAGAAAAGCAGCTTTTAGCAGTACTTAAGTATCCAGATACATTCACGTTTTAGTTTCACTTAAATATACTTCTCTTCATATTGAAGAATAAACAATTTCCAAAAGAAAGTAGTGTTATTAAAAATACACGTTCTTGTTCATAATGTGAGCACAAATCAGGTCAGACAATTCCAACATTCTTCACTTCTGAGAATTACAGATTTTAGGAGATGTTCCCATTTCTCATATTCTGACTCTAGATATGAAACATATCAAAACTACACCAAAGAGACTGCAATTTATATTCATGATATAGGACTATATATACTTTTCAGTCATGAGTTGTGTAGTCATATGTAGTGGCTAATGAGAGAACCCCTACTGTGAGCAGATAAATTTCAAACCTTCTGAATAATTATAAGACACTTTATTTTATTTATAAACCTTCCTCATTTGAAACTGTCCCTTGATTTTTAAAGCTTAGTTTTGTAAGCACAAATAATGGTGTCAACCAATGCAGACTGATGAACTGCCTGTGTAGGGGCTCCTCTTCCTGGCACTGAATGGCAGAGAAACACAGGGAAAAGTTAAAAACAGAACTGCAGGGGAAAAGACAGGACAGAGATGGATGAAAGATGACTTAGAAGAAATGAGGGAGGTAACATCTGTACTGCGCTTTACTGATGATAATCTCTGCACAGTTTATGACACAGAGGCAGTGGGAACAGTGAGGTAATCATTTTACTTGCCTGTCAACTGCAGAGAGTATTTCAAATTGCAGGGTGAAATTCTGGCTCCATTGAAGTGAGAGACAAAGCTCCTGTTGATTTAAATGAAGGCCAGGATTTCTATGGATTCCCAGAGAGGGGCAGACAGGCAGAGTGGCAGCTATGCCATCTACATGACTGCGTCAGTCTTCATCAGGATCTTAAAAGCTTTTCTTCAGCTCAGTTTCCAGAAATCTATGAGACACTGGATAACACAGATCCTTTCTCAAACAAGCTAAATTTAAAAAGTATAATCTTAGAGAATCCAACCCTAGTTGGAAAATCTGTGCACAATAAAAAGCATCCTTACAAGCTAACGCATAGTTCTATACATATTTTAATTAATCTTTCTGATTTTTTTCTTTTTCCTTTAGCTTTAATCTATACAAAAATGGCCTCAGACCATGTAACAGATGGAAAAATATCTTTAGTTATAGTTGTCAAACTAGAGAGAGTTCTCCTATCATGACTGCAAGAAATTTAAATCACAGAGACAAAAAGAATGTGGCAAAACAAGGATGTACAGGTATGACTTTCACTGAACAAGCTTTTCTTCTGATTTACAAGTAATACATGAACATACATGGTGAGGAGGATAGACCAGATAGGCTGCAGTGCAACAAAATTAGAGAAACAAACTTTTTTTCAGGGGATTTTAATAAATGGGGGATCATGGTAAGTGAAAGAGGAAAAGTCCAAAAGAGCAAAGTGCCTAACCAATGTATCGGATGTGCAGTAAGAAAGACAATCTGGAAGAACAAGTGGGACAAGCTATGAAACTGGAAAAATGAAAACACATAGTCTTCCTATAAGCCCCTATTGTATTGCAGGGGGGGTGTTTATTCACAACTTAAATACTAAACTGGTGATAACACAGAGAAGTGATCATTCACTATGCAAATTGAGTCACCCAAAGAGACGCTCTGATGAAAAACTGCTGGTATGTTTTCTTTATCACCTTTAAAATGTGAAGAGCTCTGTATTTAGTGACATTGACAGCCAACCCTGTACACAGCTCTTGTAGACACTACTGTGAAGTAATGGGGACAGATGGCATGGTAAGAAAATAATTTCAAGTGGATTATAATTTTTTTTGTTCGTATACTGTGGTATATTTATGCCTATTATGCCTATACACACAATATCTGTACAAGTGTTTGCATATGTGTAGATAAAAGATACAATAAGTCAAAAGTGACTACAGTGTGTCCACAATATATAAACACACTAACACACACTTCTGTACACACATACACACCATGTATACACATGCCAGGGTATCTTGAGCATATGGCAGCTATATTTTAAGTTGTTTCAGTTGAAGTTCATCAAAAAACGTGGAAGAAGCTGATAATGCCCAATTTTGCTCAATTGAGAAAATAAAAATCAGATAAAATCTGAGGTTAAATATTACTTAGTCTAACTGAATTAATTATTCATAGATGAATCAACAAAAAAGAAAAAAACAGATCAAGATACTTATGTGCTCCTATTTATGTTTTGAAGAGATAGTAGCAATATATGGGTGAGAGATAGGAAGTTTAAGTGAATCAAAACCCTATAAACAGGTGATGTAAGTTTCTGCACAATGGAAAATATGCGATGATATCTTTATACACATTCATATTTCATAATCCATAGAAAATGGAAAAAGGCTTCTGAAGAAAAAAAATCTGAATAACTACGAATTATTTTCATGATTTCAGACCAGTATTGTTACCTGACTTGTCTTCTTGCTTTCTAGGCTTACCTTCTGTGGGATTGGGGTGTGATTTGTAACTTCTTGAATTCAGACACTCCTTAATTATGCTCATGGGCAACACTCTTTGCCTTGGATGTTTGTGATGATCATTGTGTTTTTTTGGGGATGGGAAATATTTGCCTAAGGGAAGAAAGTCTTTTAAATGGAATGAATATTCTCTTAAACAGTTATCTATGGGCAAGGTTAAAATATTCCTCCTTTGTGCCAAATATTTATTCGTTCTCATCAGCACAGTGCCATATAATGACTACTTAACTGTTCCTGTGATTTAACCCCAGTTGGCAGCTAAGACCCAGGCAGCCCCTCCTTCACCCCCCACCCAGCGGGATGGTGGAGAAATCAGTGTGTTGAAAAAAATACACTTTAGCAGGTAAAGCAAAAGCTGTGCACTCAGCAAAGCAAAACATGACATTTAGTCAGTGCTTCCAATGGGCAAACAGGCAATCAGCCATCCTCAGGAAAGCAGGGCTCCATCAGGCACAGCAGCTACCTTGTCCTGAGTGTGAGTTTGTTACCTGGCACGCAGCACCAATTCACACACAGAGCAGAGGAATTTCTACTTTTTTTTCTAGTTGGCACAAAATAGAGAGGTAGGTGGGAACCAACTAATGGCTGGCTCATTGGTCATCAAAACTTTATGATATTTCTATATTTTCACAGACAAATATATCAGCATTAATTGAATATAAATTACAGAACTTTTTTATTAATTAGCACTCAAAGCTCTATTTGCTAGTTATATTTCTTGCTTCTTATGCTAATTAGTCCACATGTGCAGTCCTTGTCTCTATTTGAGGCTGGGGTCTATTTTGAGTAGGTGGTCCATCAGTCAATGGTCACAATCACCCACTGTCAGATTCTGCTCCATTCTGCTGACTTCACTCCTGATGGCTTTTGCCCACACAGTTCATTCATCTTTGTGTTGTCTTATCCTTTCCTTAAGGAAAGCAAAAAGATTAGCCAAGCATGCAATGTTCACCACACAGTTTTTTAATCATAACTGTCTGGTTATAGCTACTGATTAACAACCAAAAATTTGCAAAGTTAGGTTTAGATCTTGAAACTTTCAGATCTTGAGGTGCTCCATATTAGTTACTTAGGGAAACAAACTCCACCAGTCCAAACATCTCCACTTTCCTACTTCTTCCCCTAAGCTGAGCATGAAGCCATATGGTCTGGATACCCTTTTTTTACCTGGTATAATCTCTCCCAACTGTATCTCCTCCCAACTCTTCGAGTACTCACTGGTAGGGTGAGGATAAGAAAAGACCTTTACACTGTGTAAGCCCTGCTCAGAAATAACAAAAATATCCCAGAGTTATTAGTGCCTTTTTAAGCACAAGTCCAGAACACAGCTCCATACTAATACTTTGGGGAAAATTAAGTCTACCCCAGCTAAAACCAAAGCAACTGGCTTTTTATCATCACTGCATTTCTCTCCCTGTTTTATTTTTTTCTCTTCATGTGAAGCAGTTTGTTTGATCGTAGAGACATCAGTTTGGTTTGAAAAGAAAAAGCTCCAAGATTTTGCTATAAATGTTTTGGAAAAACTAGTAATTAATGTCACCTGAGATAGTTTTCTGTAAAATTCAAGAGACATTTCAATTTTCATAAATTCAAAGTAAGCATAGAATTTTTCATTTTGATTCTCAAAAAAGAGAGAATACTTGCTCTAAAAATTGGCACCTTGGACTTTTTTCTTCCACTCCTCTACAGTCTTTAAACCAGATTTAAATTCAAATGCACAGTTGAAGACCTCAAGTCATGTGAATGGAAGACAAAGCAAATATATGAGAACATCAAGAAGGACCACCTCTCTACTCCTGCTGTGCTATTGGAATATTTGATGCTCTATTTCTCTCACACATAATTATTATCTGCTCTTGATTTAATAATGGCAAAACAGCAGATAATTTTTTTTAATATAAGCATGTGTTGCTTAATTTCTATACCAAGAATATGTGAATGCAAGGGGTAGATGATTGTAGTTAATTTTCTTATTGTTAGCACAGATATTATTGGTTTATTTCTTTATGGAACATATTCCAAATCTGATGTTTTTGATATCTGGTACAGTGAACAACACTCTGACTCTATCTATTATTAATTATGCTAATTTGCTATCTGACTAATATTAGTTCAAAGAGGAACAATTTCCATTATTATTCAATATAATTAAAATATCTTTGCATTAAAATAATTTTTGGATTGCAAGGGCAAACATCACAAATGGCAAATAACTATTCACTTAAGAATAATTGCACCACCTTGATTTGGTATCGTTTGTAGGTGCACTGTAGTAGAGCTAAGAAAACCTGACACTACAGCTATTCTCCAGAGCTTCCTATTTCACTCCGTAAGTGGACAATATGGTACCAAGAGCTGAACTTAAATACCATTTACCATAAGTGGTATTACAATACTTGTACAAACTATTGCTATTATCAACAGGCTAAGGCAAAAACTTCAAGATCCTGATTTCTGTTCCCTTTTTCATGTGCTGAACAACCTTGTGAAACCCATTTTATTCTATAGTGCTCTTATTTTCCCGTCTCTCATGTAAAAGAGTAATACATTTCAGTCATATTAAGTACTTTAAAATCCTCATACTTAAGGAACCACAGAAGTGATTTATTACTCTTCTATGATGTAACAGCTGAAAGTCAAAAAGTATAAGCTGTCGTCCCATGATATATGCTAATATATGACTCTAGCAAAGTGCAAAAAGCTACTATACTATGGATTGAAGAAGCATAACCAGATTTCACTGTCTCTTGATTGAACCAGACCAACAAAGTTGGTGGATCAGTGTGTAGATAAGTGCAGTACTTCACAGCTACCCAAACAATACAAATGCCCGTCAGTCACAGGAGAAAAAAAGAGGTCTATTTAAGTTTTACTAAGCGATGTTGAGAAAAAAAAACCCAAAAAGCTAGAGTGGTGCTCTGTACGAAAAGCTAAAAACTCTTCCAGAAGTGATAGCACATTTGCAGCCCTAAGAGCTAGACTGAACAAAGTCCAGATCATTAGTTTTTTAACATATTCATTTTAGCAAAGCTCCTTAGTTTTAATTAGAACTACACCTACTTAGACTTTGGAGAGTAGCAGAAAGGGATGGGGAGTCTTATTAAAATAATTTTGCCAAGCTCCTGGGAGAGGATCCTTAGGCATATGTTCAAGTCAATTTCAAAAAACAGAATGAAGCAGTCAGCAGAGCTACCATAGAGCACTTTCCTTCTATATTTAACAACAACAAACCCCAACAAAAAAGCTGCCATTCTGGACAGCAACACTGCTGAAAATGATCTGAGTGTCCTGGTCAATGGCAAGATGAATACAGCAGCCAGGAGGGCTAACCCTGTCCTGGGGTGCATCACCAGCTGGGCACAGGAGATTGCCCCTCTCTGCTCTGAGCTGGGGAAGCCTCACTTCGAGTGCTGGGGACTGTTCTGGGCACTGCAATATAAGAGCAACATTAAGCTATTAGTATCCAAAGAGGGATGGTGAAGGGCCTTTGAGGGGAAGCCGCATGAGGAGTGGCTGACACCTCTTGGTTTGCTCAACCTGGAGAATACTGAGGTGAGACCTCTTTGTGGTTTTCACCATCTTCACAAAGGAAGAGGAGGGGAAAACACTGATTGCTCTCTATGGTGAACAGTGACAGGACCTGAGGGAATGGCCAGAGACACAGGAGAGGTTTAGGCTGGATATTAGTAAAAAGTTCTTCCCCTAGAGGGAGGTTGGGCACTGGAACAGGCTTCCCAGAGAAGAGGTCATAGCACAAGCCTGGCAGAGTTCACGAATGCTTTTGGTCAATGCTCTTAGGCACATGGCTTGACTCTTGGACTGTCCTGTTCAGTGACAGGACTTGGACTTGAAAATCTTGATGGGTCCCCTCCAGCTCAGCTTATTCTGTGACAAAAGAGCAGGGATTTTGTGTCCCCCTTTTCCATCACTAGCAGTAGAAACTCCTGCATGTTATCACACAACACCTTCTTCTCCATATGGATACTCCTTTACTGAAATAGAAAGTGCTCCCAGTTTTTACCACTCTTCCACTTTGCCTTGGTTAAGGACATGGACTACTCTGAAGATGCCTTTTCCTTAGCTCTGGGGTAAGGGGAGGAGAAGTACATCAAACATCTTTTCTTTTTGCCCTCACTACCACCTTTTCTTTCCCTCTAATCAGATATGCCTCCCAATTTACTATGCCAAATCATGGCACATGATACTAGCAGGGCAGGCAAGTGAGCTTGCTACTTTTAAGAATACAGCTCTTTTTCCTGATATCATGTCTGTTTTCATTATGTGATGCTGCAGCTGGTGGTAAATAGGAAGTAAATTCTAAGCCTGTGTAAGATAGAGTCTCCTCTATAGAAAAGACTGCAAGATACCTGAGAAGTTTAGTAGCTTACTCTGCTATTTTTTTGACATTATAGCAAATATCTTCAAATATTATCCTCATCCCCCACTGCCACTTGCCTAGCTAGCATCAGTATTACTTTTTGCCTGACTGGGGTGGAGCAAGGCAGGGGAGAAAGTAGGGCAAGGTAGAAGAGCTGTGTGAGAGAAGGGAAGGCTATACCCAATACCCATAAAAAATTTGTTTTTAAATCCCTGGCTATCACAGATAGTGGCTGCTGCTAGCATTTAAGATAAGATTAGTTGGTGTTGTGCTATCAGCACCTCCATATTTTCCCTACAGGGACTCCTTCTGACAGGCTGAAGCTGGAGGCATGTCTGAGGATTAACACGAGCTAATGATTATACACTAAAGCTTTGGAACTGTCGGACTAATAGGATTAAGCAATACCAGATGCAGGTCCCCGTTCAGGTTAAAAATGCACTTTTTACATTACAAAGTCAGACAGATCCCTTTGAACATGCAATGAATATGGATGTTTTCAATTATCACAGTCTTCCAGGGCTATACGATATGGTAAATTAATCCCTTTAGAACATCGGAAACAGGACAAAATAGCCTTCTTGAAGCTGAAATCCCTCGTTTTAGATTTTCTTTCATGGGGATAAGCAGTGGTGCACCACACATAATTAATCTTATTACAAACAGAGAGAAAAGAGAAATATATTAAAAAAAAAAAAAAAAGATGGCCAAAAAATTGTTTAAATATTTGAAAACTGAAGGGTGGGGGAGGTGGGAAAACTTCAAAATCAACATCTCTTAATTAATTTTCACAACGGTGAAAAATGTGAAGGTATTGTTCAGCAAATTAGACTATTTTCCTGTCCTTCAGGCAGCAGTAAAACAAAATAAATAAACAAAATTAAATAAAGTCTTTCAGGAAATGCATAATAAAAATATGGGGTTTAGCAGAACAAAAGTCTTAGAATGCATTCAGTGCTGCTTTGATGGGTTCAAACCTGGTGTGTTTGGATAGTAAGGTGTCTGAAGTGGCATGAATATGGCTCCTTCAAATTTATCCATAACATTTGCAGTTTCTATAAGGGAGGGAGGAAAGAGAAAAAACAGCTTTAAGGAAAAGCAGAATGGTATCATATTCAGATGGACTGAGACCTCAGACTATTTAAACTTGAATTTTGAGAGAAAATGTGGAAGCAAAATGACTTAACAGTAAAAGTAATTGCAGGGAACCCTTGAAATGCTTGGTGGATTGGTTTCTTCCAGTGGCTTTTGTTCTAAACAGAACTGGGCTTGAATGAGCACTAGTTATTCTATCTTATTTGAAAGATTTTTTTAAAAAAAATCTGCATGAGGCAAGACAGAAAAAAAAGTTATTTTTCAAAAAAACCCATTTTTTGAAGTTGGATTTGAAATTTGGTTGCTGAAATTTTTATCATCTTAACACTTGCATGGGACTCGTCCCACTGATGATCAGCAGAATGCAGAATACTTCAAGGCTGAAGTTAGACTTTGTATGCAGGCTAATGCCATTTAACCTACAGGATCATTGGTTCTCATCTCAGAAATCAGTCAATCATTCTGACTTTCATTAATGATAGAAGTGATGCCAAAGCTCTTTCTCTTTTGTCGTATCATGAGTGTATGAAGTGGGTTGGAAATCAGTACTCTAGAACATGGCTAGAAACAGAACATGCATCAGTGTGATTCATGGTGCCTTTTGGAAAGTAAAGAAATAAGGAAGTTGGAGCAGATTGCTTCTGGAAGCAAATATCAGATATGTTGAAAACTAAAAGCAAGCCCAGACACCAGCTGGAATTTACAAAGATCATAAATGCTTTAAATTCAAAGAACATGCTATGCAAATTCACTTCCAAATTTTAATGTGCTTTATTTCGTACAAAAAAACGCCACCAACAAACAATCAAAAACCAACCAAAGTTAATTTTTATTCCACTTTATTTTTATTTCACTCCGTAGTTTATAAAAACAGATAATTCAATGCATACAGCTAGTCGTAAGAAAACATACTAAAAGGCCTCAAACAAAAAGTGATGCTGAGAAAAAGGAAAGATTTCCCCCACATTTAGCTGACACTGCAGCATACTGTTTAACAGTTTTAGAACTTACAATGTCAGAACATGTTAGCTAAGGGACAGAACCTACCTGAGGATGAATATTTGATGGTCTGGCTTTTTTAATATTACCCTCTGCCTGTAGTCAAAAGCAAGCCATTTCTCCATATGTACTCGGGAACATGTTCATATAAAAAAATATATAACCATTTTTGTTTTCAAGAACTTCTCAGACTGTGACTGATTTTTCTTGTTCTAACCTAAGCATAATCTTCATCATCATCATCATTACCATCATCACTAGGAGAGATGAGAAGAAGGAACTCTTTAACTACAAAAAAAATTACAACATGCGCATCAGCATGTTAATCATCATAACTAACTGTATGAAAAAATTCCCATGTTTCTCTCTCTATAATGATATATTATTATGTAAATACAGGATGACATGATGACAAGAACTTCTTCTGGAGTTTTGGAAATACTCCTTGTACCCCAGGTATTTTCTTCATTTGAAACAGTTAAAAACAAAATTTATGTTCTCCATTCTGCAATTAGAACTTAAGAAAAATGTGGCAAACTCTAAGGACACAGAGACTGTAGCTGTCCACTGCCATTAACAAGAGAAAAGTGTATTGTAGCCAGACCCTTTCATTAAAAGTTTCTCCATCTCTCTGTGCGTGCAGAGGTTAGTGCTTTTCTGCAGCACTTATTGGCAATGAAATGGCTGTTTGGAATATGGATTTGAAACACGCTTGTCTTCCTAAAAGACAGCAGTTCAGTGAAAGGTTCTGGTCTTCTTCATCAGCTTCCTAAATGCATTTGGGGTCAGCTTAATGTCAGTTATGATTCATCTTGTAAAGCTTTATCAGTTTACACTTGGAACAACAAAACCGTGCACCTGATCACAGTGACACACTAAGCTTAGTGACACCTTTCAGTCAGGTCTTTGTAAAAGAGGTGAACAAATTAAAAGTTTTGCCCTATCCTCTTCTTTTCTCAGTTTGAAGTTCTTCTGGTCACTGTCAGAAATTATTTCTGCACTTTGTTTGCACTGCAGTTGGGGAGCTTTTTTCATTGCCGTTGGTGGGGCCTAATCTTTTAACAGAAAATTTGCCTCTAATGACATAACTAAGCACTGAGATATATTTCATCTTCTTAATAGTTCAATGAAAGTTGAGGCTTCTTTTTTTCTTTATTTTTTTTTCTTTATTTCTTTTGTGAAAGTGTTTGTGTGAAGAAGAAGTAATAAAGCAAAACAACAGCACTAAAAGGTATACAGTTTGTAGGAGATGAAACAAAGCTTACAGCTACATTAGGCAAAAAAAAAATAAACTGCAAAAAAAATCTCTAAAAAAAACCCTTTTGATAAAATACGTTCATCACATAAGTGACTACCTTTAGTAAAATACTACTGTGCCTGAAAATCAGGGTAATATAATCATTTTTAATGATTGTTTATATATCTCATTTCAGTCTCTTAGCCTATTGTGATGTTTTCCCGTGTTTAAATTTCATCTCTGTTTAGCCAAAACATTTGCCTTATTATTTTTTTTTCTGTACCTATAAAATAGTTCACATCTGCTAAAAATTTTGGGTCTATTTTGGAGAAATTTATAATAAATCAATTAATAAGTGTATCAACTGCAAAAAAAAACAACACTAAGGAAATTGTGTCTTTAAAAGGAAAGGATTAGGCAAGCTTACTATTTGCCTCACAGAGATGACATCATCATAATTCCAAAGGAAATGTAGAAATGAATGGATAAAAAATATTTCTATGTAAAAAGTGATAACAGTCAAGGTGCAGTCCTAATTTTGAACCAGTAATTTTTATTGTAGGTAGACAAATAGGTAGATACAGCAAGCTTTCAGAGCAATTAAGTTTAGTGCGCAAATCTATTTCATGCATGATATTCTGAAAAACACCCCTATTTCTTTAAGTTATACTGATTTATCATAACAGTATCTGTGAGATTCACTTGGAAAACTTACTGCTTCTCTTGTTTACAGTCATGATACTTGACATCCATGATACTTGAGCTTTAGTTCAGATTAGTTAGTCTTTTCATTAAAATATTTAGTAAGTAAATTGGTTTTAAATTATAAGAAAAAAAAAAACACAGAAAATAGTGTTTCTGATACAGAAACACAAATTGTAAAGAAATCAAAATTAAATAAGAAGTCTAAATTTGAACTCCCAACCCTAGATATGCACCACTTCTTTTCCTTTAGGCTTAATGGGCTACCAAACCTCTACAATGACTTCGAAATAAAGGTATTGTTTTGCCCCACCAGAGGGAGCCCATAATATTTCATGGACAAAAAAGGAACACAGTGACAAATGCATAGAAAAAAAAATGAAATTTGTAGGTATAGTAAATAAATATAGACACGTATATGTTTACACATTTGCTATGTATTTCATAGCTTGCCTTAGATCCTAATGCTGAAGCCAAACCATCAGGAATATGAGTTTGACAGGAAGTGCATTTCCATGAAAAAACACCAGGGACAGATGTGAACAACTAATCTTTAGAATCACAGAATCAGAGAATATTCTGAGTTGGAAGGGATGCACAAGGATCACAGAAGATCAGCTTCTAGACCTGCACAGAACCACCCCAAGAAACACACAATGTGCCTTCACCTTCAGAGGAAGGTTAGAGAGCAGTGTTACATTGAACAGAATAAAGAGCAATTTGACTTCTATTTAATATCAATGTAGACTATGAAAATAATATTCTACATATTAGAACTTACTGAAAGAGAAGAGGAGCTGACTTTGAATTTGACCTTTCCATAAAGGTGTTAGGGCCTCAGCTAAATTCCAGATTAGTTTGTTTTCTGAAAATATGCTACATTAATCACATACCTGTCACTCACTTTTTCTTTCACAAGAAAGAAAGACTATCAATCTACTATAATAAAGCAGGAAAAACTAGAACTGAGATTTTATGCATATGGACAGTATCTAGTGGAGATGTATCCTCCTTAAGGACAAGGTGAAGCAAGAGTTTCAGTTATTTTTTTACCAGCCCTGTAATGTGGAAACCAAAGGTGTGAGTCAGGGGGACAGACAAGAAATGCTGATTGTAACACAGTAATGAATACTGACTGAGAAATCTTATTCTAATCAGTTGCTCCTAATAATGTCACTGTCATAACCTATTCTCCCACCCAAAACATTTTCTTGTCCTTGTCTATATCTAATATTTTCCTTACCAATATTTTTGTATGCAGAGTAGGCCAAGCAGAATTTACTCATATAAACTGGGACTAGCTTTGGATTTCTGTTTTTAAACATGTAAGGTAAACTCTGCAATTTGTATGACTTAAGTTTTTCCAAGTACAAAATTTATTTTTATGTAATAAGAAAGTGACATAAAAATGTTCTAGGCCTTTCTCAAACAGAAATTCCAACAGTTTGCAGTGCCCAGCAATTTTTTAAGAATTTTGTATAACTGATACTACTGAATTTTCTAAAAAATATAGATTAAATATTGTATTAGCTAAAGGTTCTGATCACTGTGAAACACAGTCTTCTGCTTTTCAAATAATTAGATGATACTATCAAATAAACACTCAGAAGATGTATTCTGCAACATTTCATCACAAGATTTAAATAATACTTCTTCTTAAAAAATTATTCTCATTATCACAAATATCTGGTTTATTATGCTAACAAATTTCAGGCTTCTCATGAAGCTTCACACTGCTTCTAGGCAGCATTAGATATTGTGCATTAGATATTGTGCTAGTCATCAAGCCTAGTATTAAACAAAGATGAAGCATGATGTTTTTCAACCTGTAAAACCTTCAAATCCAGACTAATTTACAAAGTCTCCCTGTAGCTGTACTCAACTTCAACTTGTTTATCATTAAATCACTCATTTAATTTAGTAAAGCTTTAGTTAAAAATCATCATGGCCCCTTCTTGGGTCTTAAATAATTGCCCATGGTTACTGTTTCTTAATGAACATCTCTAGCTCTTTGTATATTAAAAGGATGTCAAGATGTTTTGTACACAAAAAAGGTTAACATTTTAAAAGGCATAAATAATGACAAATGTTTAGATAGTAGAAAATAAACAGATACTTTATTCTCTCTGTCAGACTGGTGACTCAGGCACCAAAATTAAGAATGGAAACTTGACATCTTAAGGGTAGATGGCAAAAACTCTCTTACATGCTGCAGTGCTGAGCATCACAAAATTTCCTGTGAGGTGGCTGGCTTCCAGACTGGATCTAATCTAATTGACTCACACCTAGACATTCCAGTTTGGTAGTTTAAAATAGGTTTCATAATAGCCAGCACACTGACCTATTACAGGGATCTTTGCTTATCATGGCAATAGGACATGCCTGGAGAGTGCTCACACAGAGGCCTGATAGGAGTCATGCAGAGAAATAACTATTTCTCAGTAATGATTTGATTTAGGTTGTTCAGTCTGTCAACAGAGAAGCAGCTGTGGATATCTAGAAAATGCATTTTTTTACACATTTTTCTAGGTATCTGGGTTATTTCTATAGAGGAAAGAAGTTTTTGAAATAAAATCTGTGCATCTGAAAGCACACGTGCAAGACCACAATTTGCCCATAAGCATCAAGTTCTATTGAAGCACAGGCTTAAATATTTATTTTTATGCTTTTGAGGTTTTTCTTCCTTTCAGGCAGGAGAGAGTTTGACATACAGACTAAAGAAAGACCAGTTTGGGTTTTAGCAACTTACTTAACAACACAGGTTCTTGCCTCATAGGGAGTCCTGGAAAGTTTTACCTAGACCAAAAAATCCATTTGACATACAGTTTTGCTCCTGAGAAAGTCTTACATACTTTATTCTCCTTTTCTGAAATTGAATTCATTAGTTGTGCATATGTTTAGAACCATTATCCCAAAGAGATTATCCCTCTTTTTAGGGCCACATTATGATCAATTCTTGAAACCTCTGCAAGGGAAATATTCACTGAACACTAACGTTTATGCCTTAGGAATATTCTTTGAAATTCTGCTTACCTTCACATCAGCTACCAGCAAAAATCCAGTCCACAGCAGGGGCAGACTGCTTTTCTAAAAGTCCTGGATAGAGGGCAGAACAATGACTCCCAGCTCTTGAGTAAGACACTTTAATCTGGAGGGAGGCCTACAAGGATCAAGATAGCTTGTTATTATGTTATTTAGTTTATAAACTAAAGTAAGCATTGCAGCCCATTTCTGGCAGTATTGTGCAAGTGGAATAGTGATCTTGGCAAACTGGTGTTTTCATCTAAGGAGCCTTTTTTCTTGACGCTGTCATTTGTTATCAAAGCAAGAGAAATGGCACAATAATTCTTTTGTTTAGTTGGGGATTTTTGCATGCAAAGTGAAAAAAACAGAATTGTTTTATTTCCAGAGTAAGATGCCAAGATGTGACCTGCAGATATTTCACAGGTCTTCTCATAAAGTTTTACAGCTTCATCTTTGCTCAGGTACTGTACATCACACACAACAGCAGTGCTTTGTGGATTTAGAACTCATAGATGTTTTATACTTTGCAGAGAGATATATTTGTTATAGGTAGTGGGTCACAGCATTAAGAAGACAGTGAAGTAGTAGCTTTGAAAAAACTCCAGGCAACCTCATAAGCAACAGAACCATCTCTTTAGATCACCTCAGCTGAAACTACAATTTGGGAACAAAAATCAAAATGTGTGTTGAAGCCTGTTGCACTTTTTTATCCCTGGACAGTGAATCTTTTTGTAGTCTTGAGTACTTTCCTTTTTTTGCAGCAGTGGGAATAAATAGGCAGAGACAATTCAAGCACTCCTTGAGCCTTTGCAAAAGTGGCAAAGGATGTCTGGTTTGTATATTACATTTACAATTCCAGAAAACTCCTCGCAAGTCTTTCTGTAAAAGCTGTTAAAAAGCCAAGCTTTTGTACTACACAAAGGATGGTCCTCCAAAGAATATAAGACTGCTTAAATGCTATTAAAAAAGAGTAATAAAGATTCAACATTCATTATAGAGGACTATCATGAAAGTCCATCACAGAGATTTTTTTCTAGGACCCATGTTCATAAATGATTAGGAAATAAAAATTTGAAAAATGAATTGATAATGATGTACAGCAGTTGATGTGAGAAAATGTAAAATTGCTAAGGTTTGCATAAGAATTTCATAATAGAAAGTGACAGGGGAAACCAGATTAAATTAAGTGGTACCAAATAAAAAAACAAGGAACAAAGAGAAAATTAAAATTTACTGGAAGAGAAATGGACTTCATAGCTAAAGGGGGCAACTCATAGAGAAATAAAAAATAAAACCAAAATGCAAACAACTGCTAGCCAAAAAATATCAATTAAACAAATATATATAAAAGCCTATAACAGATTAAGTTGCAATACCCCATCTTAAAAGATATGAAACAGAACTCTAATACACAGGAAGATCACTGAAGAAGGAATGAGAAGTGTTGAAGGTGTGGGAGCAGAGATTCCAGTGTAGCCTATGGGAAAAATGGGGTGGAGAAGATATTTCCCCACCAAGGACCTCATGCCAAATCAGGAAACAAAGTGAGGAGGAAGGAGTGGCAGATGTAAACTCTTATGAACTGACTGCAACACTCCTTAACCCATCCCTTATTTTACTTCTAGGGCTGTGGAGTCAAAATGGAAAGAAGTTAGGAATAAACAAGTGAAGCTGAGACTGGAAATAAGGGTGAGAAAGGTGTTTCAGGTGTTTTTTTCTCATTATCTATCTCTATTTCAATTTGTAATAAATTAAAATACTTTTCCCCGAGTTGAGGCTATATTGTCCATGACAGTAACTGGTAAGTAATCTGCCTGCCTTTATCCTGCTTGGGGTCTTCTCCTCCTCCACATGGTTGAGGAGGGATGGAGAGTAAGAGAGTGGCTGGATTGGTGCCCTTCGTCTGGCCAAAGTTAACCAATCAAAAGGATCTATCAAGGTCTACAAAAAACACAGACTACATGCAACATTTAGCTCAATAAGTGTCCACAATTTGCAGATTTCCAGCAAGTGGAAAGGTTAGAAGAATTCATCTTCTAAACATTCAGAGTAATCTGTGTTTCTCTGGTTCTTTTCCTTTATCTGTAAACAATATGTTTTTGTCCTGTCAGTGAGGAATGGGAAAATAGGCTAACTGAACCTCAGGTGTGACTCAGTGAGAAAATTATTAGGTAGAGACCTTATACCTCAGCCTCACATCAGAAATGTAAAATTTACCATTCTATTTTATGCAATGCAAACAGTCAAATATCTCTTTCAGAATTACTGGAGTTTGAGGGAGGTTCAAAAATGTAGACAAATAGTACAATAGATGACTGCAGGTAGTAAGTTTGGAAGTGACTGTTTGTGATGGACACTAAGTGATAGAAGGTGAAAGTCACACAACAAACTGATGAAGGAGTATATTAGGACCCCACATGAGTATTTCTAAAGAAAGAAATACCCTGACTCAGGGCTGGGTTTTTAAAGTATTTCCCTGCACATAGCCATTTTTCTGCATAGCATGTGGGCTGATAAGGCACTACACAAGGCAGCACAATATTGCCACAGACAGCTTGTCCACAGACATAACATGGATATGAGATTTCAGTGAGGGCAGCCAGGGGACTGGCAAGCAAGTCATCATGGTGGAGTACATAGACATTTTCTTCCCACTCTTAGTAAAATATGTAAGAATTAAGTCACCCTACATTCATATATAATTAATTCTTCCATAATTCAACCTCAAGTACTTCCAAAGAAAGGAGAAAATAAATCAGTAAGGAAACAGATTTCAATGTCAAGCATTAAAGGGATAATTATAAACAATAGAAAGGACTTTTTTAATTATGAAAAATACCATGACAGGATGCTTTTAAATTATATATAATGGAAAACAAGGTGAGTCACATAATCATACTCCTTTTGACACATAACAATCTTCATCAGTGATCTTCATCCTGCCCCCATGTCAAGCCTGTATAAAGGGGGCAGGCTCCCTGAAATACGTGAACATGCATCTTATCTGGCACATTGAAAATGGTTTTGAACTCACAAGAATTGCATCTTTTGAAACCACCCAACTTATTTTAGAACAACTTCTTGTTAAGATATAAAATATTCATTGAATATCTCTTAATTTTAAAAAATAACAGCATACATGATTGAAGACATCACAAATAGAATATTTATGATATAACCTAAAATCTCTTCAGAATTTGCCAAATGTAAGATGAGAGAACTGATGTTCAGCATGGTGGTATTCTGATTAGTTTTATACTCGGTAGACAAAATATAACCACCAGGGCTGAAAACAAAATATTAACTTTAGGTTTAGTGATTTTTTTTGTTGTTGTTTGTTTATCTGTTTGTTTTTATTATTGTTACATAGTACAAATTCTGTAAGAGCTCCCATACCTAAGCCTCTAATAAAGGAGTGGACTTGGTGTCTTTCTTTTTAGTTTTCTTTAGTTTTTAGATTTTCCTGATAAACCTATGGCAGAGCCCAATGTCTCAAATTTAGAAATGGCATTCACTGAAAAACGTTACTCCAAAGCAAACATATATCAAATAAATGACCACTACTTCCTTTCAAGGTGCACAGGAGCCTGGTAGAATATAACACAGGAACAAATGGAACTAGGTTGCTTTATATTTCTCAGAAACATTATTTATCATACAAAATAAGCAGTATAACAACATTTTATCAGGCTGCAACCCAACTGTCACTATTTCCTTTTCCTGACACCTAAAAATTACATTACTTATATTTTTGCAGATGAATGTCTCGTGAAAAAGTTCCACTTTCCTACCACCATTCCACCTGAGCAACTGAGAAGAATTAGAAAAACTCTTATTTGCTCTTTCTGGGAAGTAATTTTACCTATTTAGGATAAGACTTCATGTCGTAGCTACATAAAGGTAGAACTTGTGACGAGCACAGGTGACATGGAGAAAACCTTAAATCACTGCAGGCTTTCTGTTATTGTATGCCTTAATGGAGAGACAGATTAAATTAATGATTAGCAATATGAAGGGAATTTTTATTCTTTTCCTTTTTTTCCGGTAGCTTTCCATGCCTTCTGAATAGCTTGTGATCTAATTAGATTGCTAAAATCTTTTCAGAAATGCAAAATTATAACTTATAGGATAATGTTTGCTGCTGGTGAGGGAATCATGTTTGGAGAATTGAACGGACCCAGAAAATTACAGGGATATCATAAAAGGTTCATGTGATCAGTGATATAAGCAGCACAGCAGTTTTTCCACAAATGATAAAAAAAAAATTGTCAGAGAAAAAATATGACCTGTATGAATGAAGTATAACTTTTGGATCTTGAAAAACTGAATTTAAAGAAATATCTTCCTAGAAAGGTCATATATCTGTTAGTGTCTTTTTTTTTTAAGTGTAAAATTCTATTCAATATTTTTATCCCCTTTTTTCTGTAAGTCTGTTTTACAAACATTGTCCTCACTTTCCCTCTTCATTCTTCCCCCGCCTGCTCTAACTATGGTGGAATTTCAAAACAGCAATCAAACTCCTAGATGAGTCAGATTTGTTTATTGTATTGCACTCACATATGTAAAAGAAATTATGTCATCTCTGTTCTCATTAATTATTAATGTTAAGCGGTCCTACATAGGATTCCACACTTTATTCTTTTTCTCTGACTGTCAGAGAGGGTTTTGGGGGTTTTTGGTTTTTTCTCCCACTAAACATTCTAAACATCAAGAGATAATGATTTCTTACCCTGTAGCTGTTTAGAGAAATCACTCTGTCTTTGTACGTTACCACTTATGTTTGCCTTTTTGATAAGAAAAAATAAAGATGTTTTCTGACCACAAGCAATTCTCAGAATTCTGGGGTAAAACCATGCTGTCTAATATTGGAAACAAACTATTCGTATGCCTTTTTGTCAATTTTACTATTATAATTTTAATCATTATATCAACATAACTTTTACAGCATCTAAGTAGCTTCAGCTCGTAATTCTTACTTTCACAATTATTTTGAGGATAGTCTTGCAAAGAGATTTAGGCATTGCAACAGGGATTTAGTTCAGTGCATTTCTATTAACACAAAAATCACAAAAGGTACATGTGCATCTCATTTTCTTAACTGAGTGAGATATACACAAACTCATGAAAAATTGTATGGATATTTAGAAGGAAGAATTAAGTATGTGAAATCTAAAAGACTCTGCTTTTACTTCAACGGGTATAGAGTGTGCTAAAATCTCCTCCACTTTTAAAACCCTACAGTTCTGAGAGTCTGAGAGAGAAAAGAAAAGTTCATTTTGGCAGATATGGAATAATTTGTATTAATATCTATCCAAATCTTTTCAGCTATGTGTGCTTCATAATGCAGTTCTCATACCTTCCAAAATGTTTGGCTGTAGTGATAATTAGAATTCTGAGCATTTATATTGTTCTATAATTTGTTGCACAGAGATGTGGTTGCTCCATCTGTGGATGGAAGTGTTCAAGGCCAGGTTGAATGGAGAGGTGAACAACATGGTTAAGTGGATGACATCCCTGCCCAAAGTGGAGAGATCTGAACTGGGGAATCATTAAGGTCCCTTCCAACCTAATCCATTTTATGATTCTGTGAGGTTTTAAGACATTCCAAGAATTACACAAAATTATTGACTGGAAGGATGTTGTGTGGGATGCTGCATTCACAAATATGCATTGATGTTTCTAACTGACAGATTTTGCTCTCTTTGAATGATCTCTTGTTCTTGAGCTTTGCAATAGGGAAAAAGGATGTTCTTTGCTATTTCTTCCCTAACATTTACTTTTTTTTTTTCAATTTTTATCCTGTTTCTTCTTTTTCATTTCCTTTCTAAGATTAAAAAATCCTTTTCCTGTCTCTCTAAAGTGTTTTTTGACTCCCTTAACAGCCTTCTCTTCATAATGATTTCCTTCATCTTTCACTGAACAATTTCAACTTCTTCAATATCGTTTTCAAGACAGGGAAACTTATATTGCCAGAAAATTGAAAATTTTATTTGAGGGCCCTACTGCTATTTTCTTTAGAGCGATAACATACCATCTGTATCATTACCTTTATGGGATTTAGAAGTTTTTAAAGACAAAAGCTGAGTAACAAGATAAGTTTTTTCTTTCCTAATGGCTGGGTTTACTTAGTGCAATCAGATAGCTTTAAAGTTTCTCACAGGCCCTTGAAACACGTAAGTAATTCCTGTGACTTGATACAGCGCTATTTCATTAATCATGTTCTGGTTCAACTATATATGTGCTTAAAACATTTTATAGGACCTCAGTATGGAATCCCAACAGGCTCTACTACCAACTCTTACAGTGAGTTTAACCTCACTCTTTGCTAATTTTCTTTTGTCTGGGATTTATCCATGATGTTATATCTTTTTTTTCTCATTGTAGTTATTGACTTCTGTAACAGCCCTCAAAGATCTCTTCTCTCAAATATTTTCACAAATCTCACTAAATAATACGTAGTCATGCATCTCCTCCCAACATTTTAAGGAAATACTCAGAGAATTGTCTTAAGGGACACACATAAAAAGTAACTGGCACAAAAATCCCCAATCAGAGGAGAATTTCAAAATTTCAAAATATCTTCACTAGTAAGTTTGTCATACAGGAACAAAAAAGATGTGATTGAGAATAGGGGAGTGTCACAAAATGGGACTTCTCAACAAACAGCATGGATTTTAACTCTTTGATTACCTCCAGTAGCTGACAGAAAGGGCTTTGGAAAAAGCAGTTAAAAATCTCACCCTACAATAGTTCTTGCTCCATGCCAGCAGGCTTTCACAGTACTAAATCCCCTTCCAAGTGTAAACACCTGAAGTCTCAGTTTTCAAGGATTAAGAAAGGTCAAATCTCTCTAACAAAAGCTGGAGAAAGAAAAAAGTCCTTTCTCCTCTATTGCTTGCAATTGACTAGATCAGGGATTATGGCAAATGTTGAGGTCTGGGGAAACCCTCTGGAGCCACACGTGAGAGAGCCTAGCTTGAATGAGCAAAAGGAGGACCTACCTAGCAGACCCTAGTCAGTATATTTCTGGTACGCCCAGATACCAAGTGCCAACAGCCTTGAGTAACAGGTAAACTGCAATTCAAATCAACCGTTCTGTGCACTTAGTTGTCCAGTCTGTAGGAAAGCAGCTTAACAACAGCAGGAAATTTCCTAATGACTACAGAACCAAACTGAAGCCATCATGTTATCTTACTGTTAGTAACCCATCAGTACATTAAATGAGTTAATAATTTGTCTTTTATGAATGGAAGAATGTAAGCATTTCACTCTGACTAGTTTCAGAAAATTTCTGTGGCTTAACAACTAGGACTTTTTTTTTTTTTTTCACTTTTATAGACCTTTCATCTTTTCTTGATTATATATAAGCAGTGTTATTGTGGAGCTAGGGGAGGGGTATGACCAAAAGATGTTCAGAGAGGGCTCCAGTGAGTCATTCTAGTTTGTGAATCAAAGAATCATAGAATCACTAGGGTTGTAAAAGACCTCTAAGATCACCCGATACAACCGACAACCTACCATGTCTACAACTAAACCAAGCACTATAGCCAAGGTTTTTTAGCATGTCAAGGGATGGTGACTCCATCACCTCTTTCAGCAATGTGTTCCAGTGCTTGATAATCCTTTCTGTGACATGTCCAAGAAAAAAAGTGGAAAAAATCATCCATGTTAGACCATGATTTTCCTGCAGTACTACCATTTACTATGCATAGTTAATACAAATACTACTACTTCAGAATCTGAAAGCAGATAAGGCTGTGTGCAAGTACCCTAAGCACACAGGTATCCCAGAATCATTTTATTATGTGAATAATGATGATGATAATAATTAATAATTATTCTGTTCCATTGGAGATTTCCACTAAGTGGTAATCTCCTGTTTTGAAAGTCCAAATATTTTGTTTCTGCGTGCTGCTAACTACCAAGTAAGATGCTAATGGAAAGGTAGATGACCGATACTTTAATAATCATAATTGTAATCACATAAACTCTTATAAAGCTAACCTTTAATTACATTAGATGATGCAGAAAACTGCTTGCAGTCAAAAATATAAATTATTGGAATTAATTTTCAGTCTAAAATCTGAGCTGCCAACATTTTGAAAGGGATAGGTGTGAGAGGTTTTATCTTGAACAAGTATTAAAATCCTTGGGATTTGAGAAGGATGGTGTTGAATTAATGTAAGGTGTAGGGTTAATAGTGGATATGTAACATAGGAAGTAAATTATTATATTTAGAGAAGTAAAGAATTCAGTAATCAAGTAAACAGCTTGTCTCACAGATTAATTTAAATAGCAATAGTTAAATTAAACAGGTGCTTCCAAAAATTTTACTGAAGTAATTTAGTAAGTCAAGAATTGGAATATTAAAAGGCAGGAATACCAGTAACCTTACAATTGAAAATTGGGCCATAAGATAAAACTGACTGGCTAGATGGATAAAAATATTGCAAAGAGTGGCATCTCCACAAAGGAGCAATTTGTACAAGTCCCCAAAAAACATGCGTGAAGTTTTAATGTTCTTGCTCTCCTCACTCATAGTGTCACATTTTGAGGCAGTTCTTTACTTCTACTCTCAAGATCATGCTGGAATAAACTGCCAAACATCTCTTACACCTCCATGCCATCTAATTATAGCCTGTAACACTCAAGAATGCTGACAGTGCTGAGCTATTGACTCTTGACACTCTCTAAAGCACTTAATTATCTTTTCACACAAGCCCCTTTGAGACCTGTCAACTTCTTTGTATTGTTTATAAAAAAGTTGCATATTAAGATTTCAGGATTGCGCACCTGAAGTCAAACTTGCACATACACAAGGACTATTAAAAGGAGAACTTAATAAATGACAGGAGGAGAAATGAAAGAATTTGACTTGGTAAGACTTCTCAATTAAGTAAAAGAAGAAAAAATTGGCCCTTTACAAATATGTCTGGAAATAAATGGAAGAATTTAGGGATTTTGATTAATTTTACCAAAGACTATTACACCAATAATAAAAACTAATTACATCAATATAAAAATAGTTTTTTTTATTTATCCTTATTCCATGGCATTAGAATTGAGAGTAAAAACTTGGTCTCTTTCCAATGAAAAATGCATTTAGAAAATAAAAAAGAAAAAAGGAAACTAAATTTTTCAAGATCCCCCATTTTCCCTAGAACTCTACGAAACAGTGCTAAAATGTAAAGAGAATTTTCTTAGTTGAATGAAATATAGTAGTCAGCATAATCTGAATTATAAAAGATACATAAGTGATTTTTCAGCATTTTGAAAGTTCTTTGATTTAAAGCTGTTGAGGTTATCCCTTAAATATTGGAAAATAAGATGTCATTCATGATGTCTAAACTCATGTCAACCACTAGCTGTCCCCATAAATTTTAGTTATACAGTATTACACCCTTCAGCTACAACAGCTTGATGACTGGATGAATGGAACACAGGTTTTACCACACTTAGGATTTCCTATCAATATTGAAGGTTTTAACT
The DNA here is from genome assembly GCA_013401135.1 of Cettia cetti. Classification (NCBI taxonomy): domain Eukaryota; kingdom Metazoa; phylum Chordata; class Aves; order Passeriformes; family Sylviidae; genus Cettia; species Cettia cetti. Next base: position 24,440 of record VZUI01045146.1, read on the forward strand.
CATTCTTGTAATTTAGCACAATTCTGTCTACATAACATAAAGTGTGAATTGCCTTTGTATAATATGTCACCTTGAAAACAGTTATAACCATTGTCACATATACTCACCAAGACAGAGAGTTAATTAATCTAGTAGTGACAGAATTCTGAGTCTGAACATGAAACATGTCTACCACAAATCTTAACTACCACGTTTTGTCTTATAGTAAGTTAATTTTAAATAGCCATCATACTTGTAAAAAAGTAGCAAGTTCTGAAGCATTTTCTAAATTACAACATCAACAATCATCCTAAACAATCTTGTTTTTAAACACATTGGGCTCTTTTTGAATATAAGCATTAATAATTAATAAAACCCCTATACTTCTGAGTTTAAAAAGAGGAATCCTTCTTTTCAAGAGTTTCTGTAAGACATATTAGTATATTCTTGGTATAAACACAGAATCAACCTTCTGGAAATAGAACATATTTGAGACACTGCAGCATATTATACCATGCACATATCAGTCTCCTTTCTTTGTCACAAGACTTACTAATCATGCCAATTATGTATGTGTGATATATTGTCTTATGCCTGAATTTTGAGCCCTTAAAAGTTGGCATAGTGATGATTAACAGAAACTCCAACTGCATACATCACATTTAGGAGGTGTCAGGGCAGATAGGTTATCCTGTGGCAGCAAAGTCACTAAATGTCTGTGCAGACAACCAAGTGATCAAGCTCATTAAGATTTTTGCTACATTGCACAAAATAGTGTTCTCTAAAGAAAGGGTGGATTAGATAAAAAGGTTTTGTTTGGTTTTTTACACCAACTTAAATTTTGTATGTGTCAAGAAATCCTTTCTACAAAGTAAATTTGGAAACCAAGCTACATGAAAAGCAAACAAAATTCTTTACTTCAAATGATTTCCAGGATGGGGGAAACTGATCAACTGGAAATCTCAGTGCAAGCATTTCTAAACCAAATTCTTCTCTGTGTGTTTCATACTGCTTAATCTATTTACACTAAACAAGAGTCAAAAAGACAGGATAAGGATATAAGAAGCAGATTTATTAGTACATTTGAATTATAAAACAAAAGATAGCACCATCAGTAATTATAATTTCTGCTTTTAAACTATTTCAGTTGTGGTTTGAAGTTATGTCTTAATGGAATCACACATCCTCCATAAAATTTGGTCCATCTCTATGTCTCAGATGCTTAGTTCTTGATTATGAGTTGTCACAGAAGCTTTAAATCATTCCAATCTACTTTGGAAAGTAGATTGCATTTGCTGCCTTGCATTTTCTGTACTCTTAAACTGCTTTGGTGATTCGTAGGGCTGCTCCTCTTACTGCTATAATGATTGCTCTTTTGCACTGTTTAAGAAATTTACTTCACTACTCCACTGATTTTTTTTCTCCTTAGCATCACTACTGTGGCTTTACATTTAGCTCTGGCAGCAGCAATTGCCTGAAACATGCAGTAGAACACCTCTGAACTGAGTTTTTCTTTATATGTCTTGTCACACAGTGAATGATATGTTGTTAATCAGAGGACCTCAATTTCTTGATATTCCACATTTTAGCAAGCGGCACCCTATAAAGACCAGGGATGTGTGTATTATACAGAAAGGACATGCTGATTGCTTTCTTCAGACCTTTATCCAAAGTAGACATAGAATTAAGAGGAAGAAAAATGTTTGGATAAGTCTCAGACAGCGTACCAGAAGATGTTTTTCTTTGCAAAATTTCACTGTAGTACAATTACACAGTTCCTAGAGTTCCTTATAATTTAATTATAAGATGTCTTCTACTTCCAGTCAAGGGGTGGAAAAAAAGAAAGAGGTTTATGGTTCTCTGAACATTCACTAGTCTTTATTTCATAATTTTCCTAGGGTGACTTTATGATGCTTGTATCTCCAATCGTTGATTCTGTTTGTGCTGTACATTGAGTTCTGTACCTTTAAGACTGATTCTGAGAGTGAACCAGGGAAAGAAGCAGCGCGGAGTTTGTTTTGAGAACCGGCCTGATCCCACACATTCTCTTCTTCTGAGCACAGACAGCGGTGGGTCAGAGATCTTTTTGCTTTCAGTTAGTTTTAGATAGCTGAGGCAGAAAAGTTCCATGGATTGGTTTGGGTTTTTTTTCCTTCTCTTCTTGGGACTGTTTAAATCTCCTCTGGACTGACAAACCCAGAGGAGCACCAAGGGCTGGCACCTGCGGCCCACCGGGCCCGGACCTCCGGAGGGACTGGGACTGACAACAGACTGAATGAGCTGAGCTGCACCCACGGCAAGGACTGTCTCAGTTTGACATCTCTCTTCGGAGCAGCGAGAGGTTTTATTGTTTCATTGTTCATTTTATTGTTTCATAGTACCCATACTTTGTGCTTGTAGGTATTTTGTTTGTTAAATAGTTTTTTCCACTTTTCTCTGAGGAAGTTTTTCCTGGACTGCCTGGGGGGAGGGGCCGTTTAGGTTTGCTTTCCAGAGGAACCCCCTTCAGAGGTTTCCTCCCAGATTTGCCCTAAACCAAGACAATAATTCAGTTATAAGCAAGAATCATGAAAATGCATATCACAAATATTTATTTTAGGAGGTTATACATCCTGCATAAATGTTTGCTGTGGGTCAGAATTCAAACAGTCTATTTAATTATTTTTCTTCAGTAATTGCCACTCAAACTCATCCTGAATGTGAGCACTAGGGGAAAAAAGAGAAGATGGTTTTTCCTGTATTTTGAAAAGACATTTATGTGGGGATGCAGAATTTGTTTTATAGGTTTTAGATATAAGTTTAGGATTTTTATTATAACTTTTGTGTAGTTTTAGTTATCCTGGTGTGGGCCCCATACCTTGGAATTTGTTACTATCATAGTTT
>VZUI01045148.1:0-10018 GCA_013401135.1 Cettia cetti
CAGCTGCTGTCACAGCACCCCCAGCTCCTTTCCAGCCCCTCTGTCCCAGCCTGTGGAGCTGCCTGGGGCTGTTGTGACCCAAGGGCAGGACCTGGCACTGGGCCTTGTTGAACCTCACACCATGGGCCTCAGGCCATGATCCAGCCTGTGCAGATCCCTCTGCAGAGCCTTCCTGTCCTCCAGCAGTCAACACTGCCACCACCCTTCTTTGATAGCTCCATTGCCCTCATCCAGGCAATGAAGCTATCAAAGCAAAACTGAGCCCTGGAGAACACTGCTTGCGACCATCCATCAGCTGGGTGCCACTCCATTCACCTCAACTCTCTGTGCTCAGACAAAATTCCCTCACTGCACCTGCTAATACCCCTTATATTTTAGTTTGCGGCACTCGAATAAAAATGAGATTATCTGCTGCATCAAAAAATCTAAATTTTTGAGTCATTTCATTATCATGCTAGAAGCCTTTGTTTTCAGTCCAAACAGTCTGAACAGTTGTCCAAACAGGAAAATGTAGAAATATAAACATGCAAGGTAGAGCAGCATTAATAAATTGTGACATTTAACACTGCAATTCTACTGAGCTGCGTTCTTTGTTCCTAATTGCTTTTCCTTGGATACTTATGTGCCTGGGAATAATGGTACCATTCCATGCCATCTTTGAAGGAACCAGCAATGTGGACTGTGGACAAAATTGATTTTGTAGGACATAGGGGTCCACTCCTCATCTATAAAGGGCCTGATTTTTTCTAATCAAGAACTGTAGGTGGATACCTAGGAGAACATCCACTGGGGAAGGCTACAGGTAAAAGGCCAGACTCTCCTGAGGGATTCTGCTGTGAGTGGGTAACTCCTACTGAGACTGAGACAACAGTGGGATCCCAGGAACAAGCTACAGCCCAGCTGAGGAACACCTCAGAGCTCCTGAAAACCCTCCAAAAATGGCAATGATGGAAGAAATCATGGTTGGTTGCACTGTGCAGCTACTCCCTGAGGTTCTCAGATGAGGCAGGTTCACAGAGTTGCTCACGGGTTAAGCAACATCCATGTTTCCCTCCTTTCCTGTATGACCAGACAGAATGAGTTTTATCTGCTTTACACACAAATATGCCTGACTACAGTTATTTAGTATGAGTCATTGTGTCGTAAAGAAGCAGCATCTTCAATAATCCCTTATAAGAAGGACACTTTAAGGAGAGATGACATCTTAAAAATATAATCTCAAATTCTAAGCATTTCTCTAGTTTTGATGGGCAGAGATCTTACTGCTGCAATCACTTTCTCCCAGGTCCCAGGAGCAGCTTTGGGAGAGAGGTTAACAAGGTTTATACCAGCATGAAACTGGTATAACACAGTAACTGAAGTGTAATAGTAATAATGACAATAAAATCATAGTGAAAATATTAAAATCACAACCACAGGTCTGCAGGCAAAGTTCATGACCTGTGAAAAGTGTCAATGTATTTTTTACCCTTGCCCACAGAATTCAAAACAGAAACATCACTAGCAGAAGACTAAATAAAACTCTAAAAGAGTTACTACTTTTTTACCACAAATTCAAAACAGGAAATCATATATTAGTTATCTCAAACAACCACTATCTACAGTCAGCCCCTGGTAAGCAAGAAGTCACTCATTGCTGGAAGAATAGTTCCTTGGGAAACATCCTTAGAGATAAATATATTTCCTGAGTCAAGCTATTTAAAACTGGAGAAGAGAATGTGTACAGACTCATTACTCTGTGTTTTGCAAGCCTTTTGACACTAAACACAACCTCATATGATCACAGTTTATGTCTGGGTTTTGAGGACAGGGAAAAGGTGTACTGACATGGTAATCAACAATTGCCAGTAATTCCTTTGTGATCTAATGTATTTGAATTTTATAATAATATTTTTTTCATGTAATATCCTGGTGGGGTTTTTTTTTGTGTGTGTCTGTTGTTGAATTGTATTATACCCAATCAGAAATCAAGCATGATTTAGCAGTGCCCCATTCCACAGCATGCTATACCACAGTGCCAACCTTCATGTAAACACCAAAGAAGAGCCCTCCACATTATATGTTGCACAACAAAATAAACCCTGGCTTTCAAACTAAGAGATGGAAGCTATCCAGAATGATAAACAGTTGCAGACTGACCCAAAAATCCAGTGGCATTTAGAGAAAAACTCTTGACTGCCTGGACTGTTACACACTTTTTAGCAAATTACACTGCAAAACAAATGATAACATTGCTGACTGCATTCAATAACTTTGGTGCAAATATATGGAAGATGTTTTTAATTTATATCCAAGGTGAGAGTGTTTTTAAATGCTACAATTTTGTTAAGTTTAATCAAATTAACATTGCCTGTTAAATGGCAGGGCAAAACCTTCCTTCAGAACTGGGTAGAAGTACAGGAAGCAGGTATGACAGCCAACAGCCTGAAGGAATCTCCCCATGGTTCAAATTCCCCTGGGGTGCTGTGACAAGTCAGATGGGGTCAGCAAAACGTCTGCTGGATTATGTGCTGCCTGTTCATCTCCTCCCCTGACCTCCCACCAGTGTGCAGCATTCACCCCTGGGCCTCCCAGGGCCACTCTATGTGGTTCTATCTTCTCCAGCCTGGGGGCTTATTCCAAGGAGTAAGGATACTGCCTGTCTCTGCACTGGGAAGCTTCAACTCCTTGTAGTTCCCCTGGGCTTGACCACAGTTTACAGAAGCAATGTCCTTTTTCTCTTCCCAGTTCCTTCTTCTCACTGAACCATTTCACCCATCCTTCCTATTTACCACTGGGGCTTGATTTTATTCTTTTTAATCATTTGCACAGCTGCAGCATCAGAGCACTGCTCCTTGAGAACAAAAATGTACAGCTGGAATAATGAAGAGGTGTCTGCCAGATCACAGGTCTCTTCAAAGCTGTCTCTATTATGTTCACTTTCTAGAGAGGCAGACAGTAAACAACAGTGAAAAGAGAAAACCAAAAAAAGCAATCATAAAACTCAGCCTCTGAGGACACACTGTAAGCTGCAGTGTTCTTACAGATCAGCTTTGCCTCTCAGTCACAACTGCTTTGCAAAAATCAAAGTAGAAATTTTGGCAAACACAATCTGGCTCAGGACAACCATTATCAAAAGAACCTAGTTTCAGTATATTTCAGTCAAATTTTAAATTCCACATTTTTATAATCATCGGCAGATTTTTTATATCAACTCCACACAAATCTTAGTCAGCTTGGGACTAAGCAAGTATGTACTGGCAATAATATAGCAGGCATTTTTCCTGCTGTTTTCCTCCATCTTACATGGTGTGTACCCTATAAGAACATCTTTTATCCATTTTGTACATCTATCTCAATATAGTATCCATAAAAAGAAACTCAGGCATTTGCAGCCAGAAAAAGAAAATTCTAAGTTTCCGTTAAACCTATTTTAAGCCCGTGCAAAATAAGAGTGTCCCTTATGCTTTAAAAGGCTGCCAATCATTGAAGTATCTAGGTTCAAAGTACTGCATATTCTAGGCTAGAACGATTCAGTATCTGTTGCTGCCTTCAGGCAATGAACTTTGATAATTTAAGAATCTCGAAATAAAGAAAACTAATTCACTATCTGGATTCTGATAGCTTTTGGTGACAGACTTCTGCTTTGTGACCTAATAATCATGATGAGAGATTGGTTGGGCAAGTAAAAATCCGCTTCCTAACTTCTGTCTGTAAATGGCACTTTATTTACAATCAAGTAAACAGACTGTGTGGAACAAAGGAAGTCAGATACAAGCCTAAAGCTTCTAAAAGCCCCTCTGCAGACTTCAAAAGCAGCAGTTCCTCTCCACTGGGAAGGGTGCTCGAGCAGCTCAGTTTAAAGAGAACACCTTCACTAAGCAGAGTAGTCCCAACGTCAAGCTTCAGACAGGAAGTGCAAGTAAAAAAATTCTAATGGGATTAAAGAAGTTGTAAGCTTGCTAAAAAACTCCACTATCTCTTTGCACAGTATTTTTTTTTTCCTGGGGATTCCCACATTTCAGCAACTGCACTATTGCAGTGTGAGCCATGAGAGCTGCAGTGTAGGTATACTGTTGGTTTTATACTTTAACACAAGGTTTGTTTTTTTTTTTTTCCTCCTAGTAGGACAAAAAATAATACATGTTATGACTGGACACCTTTAAGCCTCAACGTGTGGGAATTCCTCTGTAACTATAAATGACTTGTATAATGATAGCTCTAATGCCTTCTGTTCTCTTCATTCTGTTTGCACTACAAGCTGAAGCAAGTTTTAATGAAGTAAAAGCTCATTTTAGGTACACCCAAATCATAATTTCTTTGATTTTGTAAGGAAATCTCACAGTTTAAAATGACCAAGCAAAAAATGTTTGATAATATCAGAAAACGTTTGACAATATCAATATTACCAATTATAATCTTAGTATCATTTGATATTAAGATTATAATAGCTGTCTGATTGAAACCCCTTATTCAGACTAACAAGCATAAAAAATCAACAGGATAAAAAAAGAAATCAGATTTTCATGTATTTGATTATTTCATTTGGTGAAATAAGTTTATAAAACTTTAATAGAATGTAGTGAAGATATTGAATTGAATATGGACTTGAAGGTATTGAAGTGAACGTAGTGAAGGTAGTGAAGTGTGCATTTTGTATCAAAATAAATGTCATTTTGTTTTCACTCTAAATAGTAAAGATTGAACTTTCAATCACATTTTTCTACATTGCAAAGGTGATGTGCCAATTTAAGATGGCAATAAATTACAAAACAGTATTACACAGCCTCAGCTATGCCAAGTCTCATGTCTTATTAAAATACCCAGTCAAACAGAGGCATTCTCTGCTGCTGTTATTTATAGCTCTCCATCAGACAGGTCTACCACAGACAGAATCAAGAAAAAAGAAGAGACAATGGACTTTGACCACGGAGTCTGTAAGGATCCACCACACGCTTAGCTTTATATTTATCTAATATTAACCTTGCCAGTAGGAAAGTCTGCCTTTTCCTTAATGTTATGTTGTTCACTTCTTTGAACAACCACTAACAATAAACCAGAAAAAGTTTGTTATATAACCCAGCTAAGCAACCCTTTGTCTTTGTGAGCAAGCATTTGTGTCGGTCACGATGTCAGGAGAGCACCCTTGGCAGCTCCCCTGTGCAGGGCAGCACAGCCACAGCTATGACCACTGCCCCTTGTGCCAGCTCCAGCAGGGCAGCCCACCCCCAAAACCCAAAGCAGCATGCTGAGGGGTTTGGGGGTGGAAGGGGTAAGCATGTAGTCACCAAAGAAAAGCAAGGCCCTGACCAGGCACTATGCTAAAACCACGCACTATGGTTTTTCATCTATAAATTGCTTTGGGTGGAAAAATGAATCAAGAATACCCCATGGGATTATTGTCTGCTTCCTGAATTAGTTTCTTAGATTGGCAGCCACTAAGATGTGTAGTGCTGACATCGCCTTAATTGCTCAGTCTGGCCTTTAAAAAAATATCTATTTGTTCCAGAAGAGGGCTTTGCTTTGCCTCTTAGGTTGTACTGCTCCAAGAGAGCCACTGCAAATTCCATGAAGAAAATTTTTCTCTTGGTCTCAAAGATTTCTACCTCTAAAGAACACACATCAGCAGGGCCCTGAAGCCTGTCAGACCCTGCTGAGGTCAGAGAAAAGAAAAGGGTGGGAGGGATGAGAGAACTTGTAGCTGTTGTTTTCCACTGACTTCATCTCACGGTGGATGCACACTCTGGTTCAAGCTTTCTCCATGACTGAAATATTTCTAAGGGCTCTCTTCGGGGTAGATTTTCAGCTATTTTGTATTGTGCAAAGCCACATTGGATCTCCTTAGTTGTCAGGGAACTTGAAAAAGCACTTTTGTCTCAGTCTGATACCCAGCTGGTTATTTTTTTCACCCCTCTGCAAAAGTTTGCTGAAGCTGGCTCACAGATTCCAAAGTTAGAGAGGGAGTACAGTCACCTACAAATCCCCCTCACACTATAATCACCTACTATCCTTGCAATATTAGTCAGAAGGTGGAATGAAGGCAGGAAGGGGAAGCAATAAAGTTATGAAAGAGGGTAGTCAAGTAGTATTTACTTTATATTAAATATATTTAGTCTTACTTTACTGTTTTTTATTAAATGGAACAACATTTTGGTTTGAGAGTAATATTACTCCCTTATTATTCAGAACATATAGTATCAGAGCAATAATCCAAATGGAATTAGTCAAGTATTCTTACCCAGCTTTCATAATACATTATGTTTTGAATGATTTATTGACAAGACTGTGAAAACAAAGAAAAAAAAACCAACCTGCATGCAGTTACTTTAGTCTACTGAATTGCAATATGGATGTTCTGCATTGTGGCTTTCAGAAGCCACTGAGCAATTCTCACTGCAATGAGCAAAATCTTCACCAAAAAAACCTCCCTCCCCCCCCCCAAAAAAAAAACCCAAACCAACTCTTTTTTTCTTTTGTAATGTTCTAGTCTTCATTGTGATCCACTATACTGTATTGGGATGTTCATTGTGTGCATGCACAGGTAAAGATATCAAATCCAGTTGTTTTCATGTAAAAAGAACAATTTTATATTGGATTCACTGTTTGGGACTTTCCTACAAATGAATATAAATACAAAATAAGGTTTTTTTCTGTCTTTAGAATACTCACAAAAGGCTACACAGAATTCAACCCAACATGCAAGGAAAATAAAGGACTACTTTTAATTCAGTCTGGAAAGGTGTATTAACCCAGTGTGGTCAACATAACTGGAAAAAAAAATTCTCGTTAGTTTTCTCCTTTATATTTACTTTTCTACTTTCTGTAATAATTTTTTTCTTCAGTATGCACACCCACAGCAGTAGATACCTTCAGCTCATATACTAAAACAGCAGTCTTGTAATCACATTTAATCTGGTTTTATTTAAAACCGAACAGATTTCTTATTGAGAACAACCTCCTAAATAGAGACAATGGAAACCTCTATAGGAATCAAACGGAGTAAAGAGAGTGATTGGCAGGACACTGCTTTTTATACTGCCAGTTGAAACATTGTATAATCCTCACTTCAGTTCCTTTGTGGCTATTTTGTATGTTTACAGAAGCTTGAAAAAGGCAAGTCTTCATTTCACTATTTCATCTAATTGTTTTACTTTCTGTTGTCTTGAGACCAACTTTTTCTTCATAACAGCTACACTATCTCAGACTACTTAATAATTAACAGAAATCATAACATTTAGAGTAGAAATAAATTATAGGCCAAAAAAACCTCCCCCAAAACCACCACTCAGAACAAAAGAGAAACAATGCCTCATTTAGTAACAATCCTCCCACCCTTCTTTCTGGCTTCCTTTCCAGCAAGCTTTCTTGGCTAAGTTGGCTGGCTGCTTCTTCCTGGAAATAGGTCAGCTTCCATCCTGAGAGCCTCTGCGCGTGTGAAAGAAGCCCAGACACTGCCTTTCACTAGTAAGGGTTCAGCATGCAAGAAGCTGCACTGAGGAGTTATCAATAACCTCCTATAACGCAGCCCAAACCTGACAAGACATGAATTGTGACTGAGAAGGTTGGAGAGACTGTGATAACACAACTAGGAGCTGTCTATTTGTTGCTCAGACACTGCTGCAGAATAAGAGATATAATTAAAATTATCCACAACTTCATTAATTACTCTATGAGACTCGTCATTTTCTTGCTTTCACAACTCCCTACTTGTGGCCCAGGGCAGACAAATAAACTGCTCTTCATCTGTAGTTAAGAAATCCAGACAACCTACCATACAGCCAAGGGCTGCAGGACTGACAACTTCCTATGAGTTTTTAATAAAGACAGCAAGTATTCAAGCTTACTCAAATTGATTATCTTGGCATGTTTCCATACATGTTTTCAGTGAGGAAAAGCTTCATTTTACAGAAAATTCACTTAAGGCCCATCTTTTTGTTATGACAGGCAATTTTTCTTTTATCTTGGTACTAACAGGATTGTTCAACTTTGTCTTTAGAGTACCACAATTTTTTCTCAACACCACAAAGAGATTAAAAATATGTGAGGGTAGCAAGATGTACACACACATATGTTGTTTATGCAGTTGTCACTGGCCTTCACAAATAATGATGATAAACACAAAAAACCTTGCATGCTTCCCTATGATAAAAAGTGACTTTCCAAGTGACATTTCACTCCAACAGTTTCTCTTCCCTTGTGTCCACATTATCAGTGGTTGCATTTTCTCTTTTTTAAACCAGGAATATTTCCAAATATAGTCAGAGAAGCGTGAGCCACATTACAACTGTAGGAGAGGAAATGCAGGTCACCACATTGAAAGCAATATGACTGCTATCTGTACGCCCTATATGCCACATTTGCTCATCTCAGCTGCTATGAAAACATGATTGTACAAAGCAAAAATACAGGCTTTCACACAAATGTTAAAAAGGGAAAGCAACTGTAGGTATCTGTACTTCCCTACCCATATCACATTCTAGCCTACTTGATAATTACAGAGTATTGTAACATATTATATTGCGTGTTATATCATATCACTGTTAAATGTGACCTGAAAGGCTTAACAAGAAAAAAGCTGAGGGACTTGCCATCACTGTCCATGCCTCTGCCACTCCTGTGTCACCGCCTAAAGCATAAGGACTGCAGTGGGTCCAGTCACCATTCCATCATACCGTTTTTAGGACAGCATGTTTAAGACCCTGTTCCTCCCTCACAGCTTCTGAAGCTAGCTGGGAGCTTAGCTCTGTGCACTGTACACAGACAGCCACAGAAACAAGAGCAGCTTAGATGTAAAAAGTTTGCAACATCAGCTTCCTGCAATAAGAAAACCTCCTAAGCACCACAGGATATATAACAGAATACTTGGAAGAGCTATAATTATCAGAACATTTGTTCTCCTATGCCAGAAATAATGACTACTTCTCTCCTTTGATTTCAATGGGAGCTCATGACTGGGCATCCTGAATGGTAGGCAGGTGGTCCCAATCACTCACCTGAAATTGCACCTTAATGCACCTTGAAATGATCAATTCTTGCACCAGATAGTGCCTAGGCAGAATCTGGGCACATTAAAATCAGGAAAACAATCCAGGAAGCCCAAGCTTCAGCAGCTGGCCAACCCACAGTGAACCTAAAATTACCTGTCACTTAGGTTTCATTACACAAAGTTGCACAAAAGTTTAGAATATGAATCAGGCATAGAAGCAGCGCTGCCTAAGAGCAAAGTATTCTACCCTACTGTTAACACACTCTGAATCAACAGTAAGAGGCAAGGAAGGATTTTCAACTTGATTATTTCTACTTGAAATAATTAATTTAACTGAATAGCTAAGTAACTTTTTATGTGCAACTGAATTACCAAATGTGTAATGCGTAGTTGGTCCAAAAGAGCCAGCTCAGAACTCCTCCCAGCTAAGTACTCAGACATTAGGCCACAGGCAAGAAGTATCTTTGCCTGTCTGGATGCATGAATATACATCCTGGGATGAGCTGAGACTTTGTTTCAATATACAGGGTAGAAACTGCTTGTCTGACTGCTTTATTGACAGGTAGCAAAGATGCTTCTGGAAAACACTGAGATGAATCTACACCATGGTGAACTAGACCCATATTTCCCAGGTGACTATTACCACTACTTCTTAAGCAGCTACCTCTTGAAAAAAAGCTGAACTGGACACCTGTCTCCCAGAATTCTCCCCCAACCTTGACCTTAGTAGAAGGAGGCATCTTATGCTGGTGCCTGAAAAGGACAGAGTTCAAACAAACACCCTTGATCCACCTCTTAGGAGTCTTCCTGCTTTGCAACAAGTTGCTTTTTAGTGCATTTAAAGTGCTGAGTCCAAGGCACCTAACCCTGCACTCCGGGGCAGGGGGACTATGTTTTAGGTGAAGTGGGGCTGTAGCAGGCACTCTCCCAGCCCCTGGCCCTCACACCACACTGGGTCTACCCAGATGCCAGTGGTCAGGTTGCTGACAGCCTATCTGTAGTCAGAGTTCAGAAGGAAGTTATCTCCTTTTTTTTTTTTTTTTTCTTCTTTTT
>VZUI01045149.1:0-35920 GCA_013401135.1 Cettia cetti
AGGGTGGCCTTGCAGGGCCTGAGGGAGCTGCAGGAAAGATGGAGAGAGACAATTGCCAAGGGCTGGAGGCACAGGAGCCAGGGAATGGCTGCCAGTGGCAGAGGGCAGGGCTGGCAGGGATCTTGGGCAGGAATTGTCCCCTGGCAGGGTGGGCAGGCCCTGGCACAGGGTGCCCAGCTGTGGCTGCCCCATGCCTGGAAGTCTCCAAGGCCAGGCTGGATGGGGCTCTGAGCAACCTGGGCCAGTGGAAGTGTCCTTTCCTATGGTGGGAGGTTGGAACAATATCTTTAAGGTCCTTTCCAACCCAGGCCATTCTATGATTCTCAATGGTACCCTTCCACATTCTCTCTACTCTCGTCCATTTCTTCCCCAGTTTAGTGGGGCTCAATGAAAGATAATTATGCACAACATGGTAGTTACTGTAAAAAGTACCAGTATGGAGTTCTGAGCAGATAGAGGGCTCAGTACCCATTTTTATCCAATTTGAATGCAAAACAACCTAAAGCTAGCACTGATCACCATTGTCACAGGGTATCTTCCATGAAATGCTCACTGGCATAATGAAAATCAGAAGTTACATTCAGTCACCATAATTCAAGTCCATTTGATACTTCCCAGGGATGAGGAGTACTTCTGCCTACAAATGACTCTCAAGAAGCTAGAGTAAGTTAACTGATTACAACTTTTAGGTTTGGCTTTGTCATTTGTAACGCTGCCATGGGCTGCCAGTTTTAGAATTCTGATTAATCACTGCAGAGACTATGTGCAAAAAACCCCACAGCAAGCCATAAATTAATTAGAAAGATTACCCAAGTGGAAGATATGATCCCAGATATTATTGAATCATGCCTATTTACCTATAAAAATATAAACCCCAACCCTTTTGCAAAAAAATGTGAACAGAAGCAACAACCTAATTTTTACAGGCTTCAGGCAGGGGCTTGAGGTGTAGAAAATTGTTTAGATATTCCCTGACTACACAACTTGGCAAAAACTCACAGAGGATAATGCATATCAGCTTAAAAATACTCAATATCCTTTCCCTATAGTTTTATGACTCCAGCCAAGCAAATACCAGTGTTAATTAGAATTGTCAATACTTAACTTCCAAAAAAACAGGAGTCATCATTTTCTCTTACAGTGGAAACAAGCAACTCCTGGAACCTGCCCACGTGTGCATGGCCAAGCATCTAGGCAAAAATCTGGCATCTCAAAGTTCATGGCCAGTAGAAAGAAAATGTAAAAGTCCTGCACTGATACTAATTTACATAAATATGGACCTAATTTTTCTCATTTTCAGCCACAAAGGACCCCTTAACCAAGAGATTGTCTTTAGTTCATCACTTACAATTCATCCCAATTTCTGGAGGGAACGCTTCAGTTATTCTGAGTTAAACATTAAGCTGTTTACTTTCTGCTGATGCATCCCATGAAACTCCTCTCTCTTCCATGGTTTTCTGCCCCATCTAGATCACCTACTTGGTTTCTTACTCTCAAGATTTTCACAGTGATTGGGAAATGCTGAGGATGGCCTAAAGATGTGAAGCTATACTTAGGAAGATTTGTGTTATACACTGCTTATTTGAACAGCTGTGGTTTTATTTAAGCACCAAATATTGAAGATGCATCCTTCAATGATAACAAGTGACAACTTCATTTTTAAAAAAATTCTACTCAGGTAGCAATGGAAAAAAGAGGTGGGGGAGCAGCAGCAAAACTTTCACTGTAAAAATAGTGTGAAACATTAAGTCAGAGAGTAAATCAATACCTTACAATAACTATACTTCATTTCTCTTACACACATTTATCAAACATAAAAAAATACCAGAAAAAGTGTAAGGGAGCATGGTATTAAATCTACTAATCACAGATCTCAGTCAGTTATTCATTTTAGTGAAAAAATCCAAGTTTAGAATAAACTTTTCCATTTGGTTTAACTAAATTCACATGGTACATGATGGCATGTTTAAAAACTAAGATGCATCATCAAATCACAACCAAATCACACCAGTTCAGATTTTGGCAGACCACATTATTAGGACTGACTCCACTTTGATGTGATCCACAAATTGGAATATAACACTGTTTATCCAGCAGTAAGATGAACAGCTATGACAGTTCTGTATATCTATAAATGCACAAAAAATCTATTTTAAAGCTTTTACATATTTGGACAAAATTCAAATCACAATGTCTTTGCAGCAGTTCATCAGCAGTTCATCAACCATGTTGTGTTTCCACTTTAAGCCCAATAAAACTTGGTCTCATTGTCTAAAAACATTTTAAACCTGTTGTTCTTTACACTGCACAAGAATTCATAAGAGATCTCTTAAGAGTTCTGTTCAAATTTGACATCACTGTAAGAATTCCATTAAGCAACATTTCTTTGTATGCTAAAGGACTCTGGAGCAATAGCCTTGTAATACCAACATGATAAAAAGTGTTCTAGCTTTCATAACAGTATTCAGAACAGAGGTAAAATTAGATGGATCTAAATCACAAATGCCAAAGAAAAACCGTGAACAGAATTTATAATAGCTGACAGCTATTCCTGAAAGAAACACATCTAAGCCACCTGCTAATATTTTGCAACCTAATTGCTCATATACATTTTTATGTATATGCTTTCATTTGCATCTAAACATTTGTCCAAACTTCAATATATTTAACACTTACTCCCTTTGTTCTTCTATGTTTCAATTCTTCTAGGACAGATTTTCAGTTTTTAGCTTTTACAGTTCAGCTTTAAAATGAAATTCAGCTTTTCCTGAAGCAGGTATCGCTTTTCTTCAGCATTTCACGTGCAGGTCCTGGTTCATGATTAGTTATCTTACTGCATAGCCCAGACTGCAGAATATTCATGTAGGGAAAAAACCTTCCAAATGGTATGTTCACTATGAATATTAAACCAATTATATACCTTTAATGTTAAGATTTGAATGGTTTCAGAGAATTCCTTAAGTCCTCACCTCTGGCCTTGCTTGTGTTTTGCAGCTATTCTGAAGCAGGGTGTCTAAATCCACTGTCACATATTAAAGCAATAGGTGTAGCCTACCATAAGCACCAATGTGCTGTAACTGCTCTTCTGCAAAATGAAATATTAATTTAATATCAAATGGCACAGACAACAAAAGAGTGTTCTGGATGGCTGCCACACATGCTATCACTGAATGTATACCAGGACAAATAATGGGAATTACCTACAATTTCTAATCACTGTATCTGCCCTTAGCCAGAAAAACCAAAACAAAACAACAAAACAAAACGGCAACAAAAAAAAAAAATCACAACAAAAACCAAACAAAACCCCAAACCAACCAACCAGCAAAACCCAACAGCATTAATTTAATGTGTTTTTAAAAAAGAATCTATAGGAATCTCAAAATAACCAGTCAACCATTTTGAGGAATTTCTACTATGTCAGGGAAGAAGACAGCAAATACTGACAGAAAGCAACATGCTGTGCTAAGGTCTCTCTCCCAAAATTAAAGTACAGATCCACAGGTCTTACTGTCCTTAGGATCCACAGCTCCTGGTAGATACCATGAAGTGATGTTTTCATAAGCAGTATTTAAAAGTAAGGATTAACATAGTAGGAACAATAACAGAGTACACCAATAACAAAGACTTCTGCACAATAATGTTTAGGGTACAGTACTCTCCTAATAGGTTCTACAAGTTTTATTGTCTAAAATACACAAAAAATTGTCCAAGCTCGTATCACAAAATCAGGAGAAGTTGATCCTTGATGCAGTGAGACAGGAAGGCTAAAACTAGTGAACTTCACACTAAAGCTCTCTGCTTCTTCCATTCAACCCTGACTTTCATATTCAGAGTAACAGATATAGAACACCACTTTATGGCAAAATCACTTTGTTTTGAGCAAATTAAATGCCTACATTATCCTGCAGGTAGCACCTGTGCGTGGCACTGCAGCACACACACAGAGCATGAATAACATTTTTCCTCACATAAATGAGGGAAAGCACATGCACAAGGAGAAAACTGGACGAGATAAGCTTCAGCACCAAGTTCTACACAGTCAACAACTCATTTCTCAGTCCTTGCTAGAATGAGCTCAAAGCAGAGTATAAATTTCAGAGACTGCAAACACAGAGTAACAACCTTGGCAAAATTTAAAGCAGAAGAATAGAAATACATTAGCATATGTAGAGATGAAAGAGGAAAAGGAATGCAAAAGCAATGTTTTAATGTTGCCAGAGACTCACCAATAAACTCCCTTCTCATTACAGTATCATCAAGTTAACAGATGGTAAAGCATTAACCAAACAAGAGGGTGTCAAGAACTGCTAGAAGATCCACACAGTATACTTTAAAAGACATCAGCAGATGTTCCTGATTTTGTCCAAAGAAGTGCCATCACCTTTATATCCAGAAGGAATTTCACTATCTCAAACAAGAAGATTAAAAGCATCAAGGTAGATTTAAAATAAAACAGTACTAATGGGCTTGCTGGTATCACAGACAGCCTCCAGCAATGTTTTGTCTGCCTTAATGGTACTCCCTTTCCACATTTCTCTAGATTACTGCTACACTCTCTGAAAGACAAAACTATCTGCACACCTGTAAACACAGACTCCCTGCTCCTTTTACTACAGTCTCCAGTAGGATGGATTCTGAGAAAGTAATGGACTTTAAAAGAAATCAAGATGAAGATGACAACTCTAGCTGATCTGACTGGAAAACAAGACCCCCTCTGTCTGAGGGGCAGAACAGAAGAGTGCACAAGGCTGAAGGTGGACACAGGCTGCTGGGTATGTGACACTGGCCTTCCCAGTGCTATACAGACCATGCAGAATCAGAGCAACCAGGAGCAGCAACACATTGGACTCAGGACATCAGAAATAAGTATTCAGGAGAATCTCACAGTAAGCCCCAGTAAAACACCAAACACTGCTCTCCCTATTTCATCTACTTCAAGTGTACAGTCTCACTGCTCCAGCTTAGCTATTCCCACCACAGACATTTCTAAAAGATGAACAGTTCTTTAGACTTTCTATAAATTCTACTTCAAGCAGCAGTGTTTCAATTAGACATTTAAAAGATTGGACTATCAAGAGCTACCCAACAAAAACACAGAAAACTTGCAATTGGTAACCTTTGCTTTATTCCTCTCTGCAAATAAAATTCTTCCTTGGAGTCAAGGGCTCTATACAGAAAGAACTGTGACTAAAGAAATGTTTACACACTGAAATCCCTGAAAGATTTCTTGCAGCATTAAACTGATGACATATACTCATTATAAAGCTCTCTTCTTTAAAAAAAAAAAAAAAAAAAAAAAAAAAAAAAAAAAAAAAAGAATTATAGTGGTTAAGGTATGACGTGGAATTTCCAGGTCAGTATATTCAGTAATGTTCTACTCAAACACTGGTCCTAATTCATAACAAAGGAGGTTATATACCAAACCTGCCAATAGCAGATGTTCTGCTTGTACTTTGGAAAAACTCCACTATTGGGGGGTGGGAGGGGTGGGGGTTTGGGTTAGGCCACTGCTCTGACTGCCAGAGCTCCAGCAAGGGGTACAGCTGCAAAACAGTCTGCCTGCTTTACACTCACATGTAACTTTTGAGAAGTATTAATATTAAGGATACATTTCCCTAACATGCTTTAACAGACCAGTTGGGTTTATTTTTTCTTTTTTTGTTTCTCAGCAGAGACCACACTCTTTTCAGAGAGTCCTTCCTGAGCATACAGACAGGTCACAGGGAATAAAAAAACCTAAGGAAAACAGTTAAAATCAAGAGCTAAGAATGTGGAATTTCAGAAGAATAGAGGAACAGCTGTAGATATTTCAGCTGAGGTTGTTTTCACTGAAGCACCTTGGCAACAAGAAGCAGAGCTCTGCCCCCAGGCCAGGCAGTGGCTCAGCAGAAGGCAGCGTGGAGGTGCAGAGGGGCAGAGCCTCGTTGGAGCACTGCTGGCAAACCCCACGGACATTTCTTTTGCTGCAGCTCACCTTCCTACCAGCAGCAGCCAAAAACACACGGCACACCTGACTAAAAAAACCAGCCTGGATTCTCTGATATTTCAAAATGTTATCAAGAGTTTTTATCACTGAACTCAGCACTCCTGGTAGCACATTACATAAAGTATGAAATAAGGAATGTCTGGTGGGGGTTAT
The DNA here is from genome assembly GCA_013401135.1 of Cettia cetti. Lineage (NCBI taxonomy): Eukaryota > Metazoa > Chordata > Aves > Passeriformes > Sylviidae > Cettia > Cettia cetti. The sequence goes on from VZUI01045149.1 coordinate 6,143, forward strand.
CAACATTCCCTGCCACACCACTGGAATGAGACATGCTGTCTCTGTGGTTTGAAGCCACATCTGGATATTAAAAAACTCTGGTGCAGCATCATCAAACAGACTTGCTTAGTGCTGGTTCTTTCCTCAACACACCCAAATCAAAAGGAGGAGAGGAAAAAGAAGCACTTTAACACAAAACCACCAGCTGCAGCATTCACTTCAAGGTGTATGCTGGTAGGGATGGCCAATCAATGGACTGACACAAATCACTATTATGGTTTCAAGCCTTCTCAAAAAGAAACTTAAGCTGTTTGAGAAAGATTTATACAAAACTTATAAAAACAAAACATTCATCCCAGACCAAGCAAGACTTGTGGACAATGAGAACATTGGGACAATGACTAAACTGAACATTTGAGAGGTCTGAGCATTTGTGCAGTGCTTTTAGAGAAAACAATTGTCAGTAAAGTGGCAAAACAAATCCAGACATTAATTATTTTGAAAGGGTAATTTTTATCCATAGAGAAATCAGGCAGCCAGCCCATGGGAATCTCATGAGGTTTAACAAGACCAAGTGCTTGAGCTGCATCTGTGTTGGGGCAACCCTCAGGATCAACCCAGGCTGGGAAAGAACAGGTCAAGAGCAGCTCTGGGAGAAGGATTTGGGTGAGGGCTGGCCCTGCCCTGGCCCTGGGACCCCAAACCCTGCCCTGGGCTGAGCCCAGCGAGGGCAGCAGCGGAGGGGATTCTGCCCCTCTGCCCTCAGTGAGACCCCACTGCAGAGCTGCCCCAGCCCTGGGCAGCACAGCAAGGACCTGGAGCTGCTGCACAGAGCCCAGAGGAGCTCCAGGATGAGCAGAGGGACGGGAAACTGGAATTGTTCAGCACAGAAGAGAGAAGTTTCAGGGTGACCTAACTGCAGCCTTCCAGAGCCTAAAGTAGCCAAGAAAAAAGTTGGAGAAAGTCTATTTTCAAGAGCCTGGAGAGACAAGACAAGGGGGAATACCTTCAACTAATATAGAGTAGGTTTAGATTGTATATTAGAAAGGAATTTTTCCCTGTGAGGGTGCTGAGTTCCTGGCACAGGTTGCCCAGAGAAGCTGCGGCTGCCCCACCTCTGGTTGTGCTCAAGGCCAGGTTGGAGAGGGCTTGGAGAAACCTGGGACAGTGCAAGGTGTCCCTGCCCACAGTGGGAGGTTGGAACTTGATGACCTTTGGAGTTCCTTCCAACCCAGGCCACTCTATGAAACACAATAATAAATGAATGGGGGACAAGAAATGGAAATCACTGTACCAGGGAGAGAACTGGAATCCTGGAAAATAAGCACCCCTGCACAAGTGAGTCTTGTCAATCAACAGCAACCAGCTTCATTGTGCAGTTTTGAAAGGATCAGAAGAAGAGTAAAGCAACAGATGTACTACCTGAAGAATAGTAAGATATTTGACAAAAAACTTTCTCAAGACTGCTACTCTCCCAAATCAACTCAAATTAGCTTAGACAGAAACACAACAATGTAACCTGAAACCCAATGACTAGTCAATATGAAAATGGAAAAGCCTAAAGCAGAAAATAAATAAATAAATAGATAAAAAGATGAGCATTCCCAGGGCTGGGAAACGCTCCAACTGCCAACCTGAAAAGTGCTGTGTCAATTTAGACTGATGTTCCCAGAAGTTAAAGCAATAAACAGAAATGGACTGCAAGTCTTGATTAGTGGGATACTGCAAAGATTGAAATTAGTTCTGACACTACTCAGAAACAGAAGCATAACTGAGTATGAGATCCACAGAGAACATTTCCAGGTGGTAACAAACTTTGCAGATAAATTGCAATGCCAATTGGTACAAAACACTATTAAGATGACCTAAAGTGATTAAAACCTGGGGTTTTTTAAACAGCAAACTAAAGATTCAGTGGGTACTGGGAAGTGAGAAACTGCAGCAGAAGATCAAACTAAGAGAAAAAGAAGCATATTTCATTTTAAGAAAAAATTACAATAAAAAGCATCAGGTGATGGCAGATCAGTTCTGAAGGTAAAACCAAAAAACACACAGCTCTGGAGCGGGCTATGGAGAAGAGGACTTGTATGCTCCATATTAATAAAACTCCTGTAGAAGATGTCCTTCATTCCTGGAAAATGTACATTAAGCAAAGCAATTAAGGTAATCTGGAGTTTGTTCCCTATAACCCCACACACACTCCACTCCCTCTCCAAAGAGCTGTTCCCACTGTCAGCTTCCCTTCTACAGACCTTGGCCTCTTGTTGCCAGAACAAGGGTAATTAATGCATCAGTGTTCATCACCATGATATAGTCAGATAAACATACCATGGTGTGCACAATTTAATACTCACAATTATTCAAAATAAAAATGCCACAAAATCTCACCAATCTCCATTAAGAAGAAGAGATCAAGAAGAGATCAAGGAATCAATTTCTTAGCTTCTAATTTTCATGGTCACAAAAAGTCTTTAAAAAAAAAAGTTTAAGTCCACACAGACTGAGAAGCTACCTTCCTTTACAAAAGTGTTAAGGGGGAAAAAAGCAAACAAACAAAAAAACCCCAGCCATATACTTCTGCAGTTTTTTCAAAAGGCAGTAAAACTACTCAGCTTTGCTGATGTCAGTCAAGTGTAATCACCAAAACCAAAGGTTGATTTTGGTTGTAACCTACTTGAAATTGATGACAACGTTTTAAAGAGCTTCCTCGTTAGATCACTGAGAAATAACTAACATTTGCAAAGCATTTCACCGTGCTTTATTACAGCTCCAAGTGCTAATCCAAGGTTGAACTTTGAACACACAGATAGTTTTCAATCAAATTCATGGAAAAACATTACTTATAGTGGGTGCAATGTTGGATTAAAGCTGCTATCCTTACCAGTCATCCAGCAGAGCTTCAGAGAAAACACAGGAAATTGCACCATTAATTGGGCACCACAGCACCATTTTACTTTTCTGAACCATTAATACATTCAATACGTGTTGCTAAAGTCAGAGCGTGAAAGGGTTAAATACTTTTTGTCCTCCACTAAAAACACTCTATGTGGCAAGGCTATTAAGTTATTCTGGCATGCTCTCCACATAAAGCAGCTGCTGTACAGTATGTTTTACTTTATAAAATATCTTTAATCAGCATACTGACTAGTTCTGTCATTTATAATTAAGGAGGTAAATGGCAGGTGCAGCATTAATTAGCAAAACTGAAATCTTTGAGAAGACATGCAGTCATACTAACTCAATGCTTTCTAGGAACAGAAATGATGGCTAACAGCTTTGTTGCACCAAAAACTTGACTAGGTAACACTGTGCCAAGAAAGAGGGACATTTACAAAACATTTACACTTCTAAAGCCCATACCATCCTGTATTACCAGATTCATTTCTTAAACTCTTCCTTCTAAAGTTAAAAACAGAAAAATATTCAGGAGGAGCAAAGCCACCCACTAGGTTCAGAGTCATTCTCAGTGTCTGTGTTTCTGCCCTACAAACAATGGAGGGACAGGGCAGAGGTACAAGTCAAGACACAGGCCAAGTGGTTCTCCTCCTTGAAAAGGTTCTTCCAGCCAATAGCTAAGAAATTGGCTGGCCCAACATCTGGAGAAATGCCCACAGCCATAATTTAAAAACAGAGCAATGCTGTTGCAATCCCTCCCATGAATGTAGGGCCTACAATTACCCTCACAACAGTTCTGCAACTGCCACCTTAAGAGGCTTTGGGTTTTTTGGAGAAAGTCCATACTCTGCGAGTTAAACTAAAGCTCTCCTTGCTTTCAAAACTTCAGAGGTTACTTTGGCTTGAAGGGCTTCTGAAAGGTAGCCTTACAACTATTTTTACAAATCTTCAGAGCACTCCCACTCAGCATCAAGTCCTGCCAGATCCGTAGCACTCCGAAGCGGCCGCCCCCCTCCACAGCAGCAGAGCTCAGGGCTGTGGGCTGACCCAGCCCAGAGAGCTGCATTCCCAGCCACGGCCACCTGCCCTGCTCGGCACAGCCCCCAGGCACCACCCACAGAAACAACCGCAGCGCTGAGGCTGGAAAAACACACCGTTCGTGGTCTCATTTGTAACTGAGCGTCTGCTGAGCTCCAAGCAAGCACTCGCACATACTGCACTGGCTTTGGCCAAACTACGACTGCAATTTAAATGGAGTCAAGAAGCCCTATTTTTGTATTCAAGGCAAAAAGATTCTGAATGACACATTATCCACACTATACTTCAAAAGCAACTCAACATACTTGGTCTTCAAAGTGAACAACACAACATCAAATGATACATTTAGTAATACAGCAGTGGTAAAACTGTAGTAAAGAGCCTTTTGCATTAATTTTAAGAGAATCTACGTGTTTCTGCCCAAATTCACAGATTCCCACACCTGTCTTGAACAGAAAACAGAATAAACACTGGGTGAAGCAACTCCAGCCTGTGCTATGAGCTAGCAGAGCAGCTGCAGAGCTCTGTAAGACACCAACCTCCCAAATACCACACAAAGCATTACACTGATGTTAAAGGACTGCTCCTCCAGTGGGTAGATAGTGCCTTCCACGGGCCCAGGAGGAAGCACTTCCAAGGCAAACTATAGTAATAAACTGCAGTGGATGGAAGGCATACTTATTTGGGCTTTTCTTTCAGTGCTAATTTTGAGTTAAAATTGAATCTTTGGGGAAGGAACACAACCCCTAGCTGTGTGCACCACCACTTGTCATCCAACTTATGAAGCAGAACTGCTACTGACTCACAAATGAGTTATTCACCCATCCTCCTTCTGACAAGCAGGAAAAGTACATGACCACAGCTGACAGAAAAGAAAACAAGATTCAAACAGAGGGATTCGGGAAGGGTAAGGAGAAGAATTTAGAAGACAAAGATCATTTGTTGAATGAAGAAGACACAATGACAATAAACCACTTTTAGCTAGACTTAATTAATTCTGTAAATGGACAGAAAACAAGTGCTGCACAAACAAAACAAAAAGGTCACTAGTTATAAGCACCCAAATATTTTGCTTGAGAATACAAAATGAGATGCTGGAATTTCAATAACATTTTTAAGCTTTTTTAGATTAGGCACAATCAGTGTGGGTATGAAACAGCTGTTTTGAACTACCAGAAGAGAACTTAAGAACAGGAAAAAACTTTGTCTATAAGTGGGAACAAACACCAAGGGGGAACAGATTTCAGAGAGCACACATGGGGGGCTTACAGAATCTGCCCTCCCAGACAGGTGTGGCTCACAGTTAAAATATTTCAGACAGCAGTATGTAGATTTTTATGCCATCACAATTTCAGTCCCCAGACAGGTCTAAGACAGTGAAATTCATATAAACTCTATAAGAAGACAGCAGCCATGCCCTGCCATATGGTCTGGCACAGTTCAGCACCTGGGATCAGTTACAACTGTTCTCCTTTTCCCAAAATTAGCATTAAAAGTGATAGCTTCAATTACAAGTGAAGCAGCTTGACAAAAGATTAAACTAGAAGCAATCCAACGTTCTGAGACAATGTGGATGATACCAAAATTTACAGTTTGGTAGAGGTTATAAATACAATTAAGACTGAGAAAATAAATGAACACAGAAATCAATTCCTCCACTACTGTGGCACTGTGCAGTATTTACTACAAAGGTGGATGGGGAGATGTTTATGGCATACTCATAGAATAGCATTTAAATCATATTTTCCTGTCCATGAGTTCATGTTAAAAAAGCCTATCAGAGGCTAAACTACCTTATGCCATTCAGAAAGTTTAATTAGCTAAGGCTGCTGCAAACTGGCAAAGCAGCTTGAAAAAGCCTGCTTTATTATTTAACTTGCTTAGGCTTAACACAAGATACTGACTTTTCTTTATGGTTCACCTTCCTCTCAGAGCTACCATGAGATTCATGGGTTCCAGTTCTAAAGGTATTGTGTTCCAAACGGTGGTGGATCATTTCATACAACATGATCAATATCAACTGACCATGTTTTGGATCTTTCTTTGTATATATCACTCTGTATACATTCCCACAGCAGGATTTGGTGGAATCTGATTAAATGACACAACACTGGAGCTCTACAGGCAGTTATGTTATATAAAGTACTTGGATACACCAGAAGGCAGTTAAAAGATAGGTCTTACTTTCCCATCCAAACAGCATAGCTTTCAGGGAGTTGTGGAACAAAAAGCATAGATCTTCCAGTATCAACATCTACTGCTCCAAAGCAGCCTGCTTCAGTTACTCCAAAAGTCCAGTGAAAGTAAGATTCCTAGGTTAAAACAAAATATATCCTTAGATCTCACTTCTACCAGCTCTAAAAATACACTACAGTACATATTAATTCCTATTTCCACGTATCTGGAAGAGGTCTCTTGCCTTTGGAGGGGGAGAAGTGGTTTAAACCTTTTCAGGCTGGTTAGTTTTAGGTTAGAATACTACAAATCCCTTTGCTGACAACTGGAAAGGACCAGAGATTAATAAACTACCATACAGAGGTTAACTCAGCACAATAAACATACACTACACATTAAAACACATTCTTCCAATCAAGAATTAGGGAATGTATTATCAGGGAGACACAATCATGTCACAAGAGACAAGGCAAAAGCAGAGTGCAGCTTCATTGGGTTGTGAGGGCAGAGTGCTGAAGTGAAACCCCAACCTTCCCCAGAGAAGAGGAAGCTGCACTAGGAGCAGCCCTTGGCCAGGAGTTATTTTAAGAACAAGCAAGCAAACAAGGAAACATCTAACAATCCAGGATTTCATTTTGGTAAGAACAGACATATGCTCTAGTAACCTGAAAGGTGCATCTCTTCTAAAACCAGACTAATAACTTCATTAAGATATGTCAAATCTAAATTAGAATTTACTGGGTTTGTTTCTTCATAACATACAACAGCTCAATTAAATTCACAAAACAAAGTGCTGCAGAAACCATGCAGGGCTTGGGATAGGGATAACTTGAGTTCTTTTAAACCAACATCCCCAGAATGCGTTAAGTCCTATTTGTGACAGAGGAACACATGGGTACTTAAGAAAGAGTCTAATTTAAGAAGACACATGTTGTAAATTCCAAGATATAGGCTGCTGTTTTATAAAACCATGAAATATACTTTTCTATTAATTAATTCAGCTTAGGTCCACTGTAATATGTTTTATTACACAAAGAAGGTTGTTTTTTGGGTCACAGACAAGATTGAAAAAATGAAGAAATATTCCACTGCTGTGTTCAAGATTAGATTCAAACACTGATGAGCAGTAAGGCCTTGAGCAGGTTTAGGCCCTTTAAACCAGATAATGAGCCTGCACTAAAGCACTGAAAGGGAGAGCAAATCAAAGTTGAGAAGCAACATTATAAAGAAGCCAATTTATTTGAGTGAAACAAGACAATGCACATCTGAGAGATAAAAAGAAAAGAATTTAAAATCATTTAAAAAATCATGCTGTCAAAGAGTTTCTTAATTTGAAGTTTTGGTTCAGCTCTTACCTGGCGAAACACAATACCAGTATCAGTACAGTATCTCTGGGTTTCTTCTCCCCCCTGCAGCAGAACAATTGAATTCTTCTGGACATCCTTATTCTGCCTCAGGCGCTCACACAGCCGCCTCCTGTTCAAGGCAAAGAGCGCTGCAGGCACTCTCAAAGTCTCATTCCCCAGCCAAAAGGAGGGTCTGCAAGAGATTTGTTTCAATTGACAATTAATGGCAGAGACATTAATGTGTGGTTAGCACAATTTAGATGCAGAGTGTTCATTAGTTTATTCAACTCTACCAACAAAGAGATGCTGTACACAGACTTGGCTCTCAAGCAACCTCAAGGATTGTTCACACAAGGACCGAAGGGAAAAGGTGGAAAGAGCAGACAAGGCTGGCTGCAGCCACAGCCACAGCACATCCCTGTGGGTAACACAACACAAAGTGACTACAGCCCATGTCAGCTGAGGACAGGCAAAGCAGGAGGGAAGAAATCAGTTCTGAGCTGCTGAAAACAGAAGTGGAAGTTTACATTAAGTCTAGAAAACTTCAGCAAGTCCTTCTGGGAAATGGAGTGGAGAGAAAAGATGATGGATAGCAGACACAGGACAAGAGCATTCCCATTTTCACACAGGATCTGCAAATCTCTTTCCTATGTATGTATGCTTATTCTTGCATGCACACGGGCAGCTTCAGCCAGTGCCTGTACTCAAACATGTGGCCACTGGAGCAGGTATTGGGAGCCACCTCTTGTCCCTGAGCCATCACAAATGTGCTGGGACAGCCCAGAAAGACTGGGAATGATCATACTCAGCAGAGCTGCAACTGCAAGGACACAGTTTAGAAGCAGAGAGCTCACTGTTACTAAGTAATTTTAGATGTTGAAAGTACCTCAAGAATAAGTGGCTGATTCATTCATATTTATTTCAGGTCCATAAGTGCACTTTTTGGAGCTTTACTAGTAGAAACACTATAGTTTTTCCTAGAATATGGAGCAGAGGGAGGAGTTTGACCAGATGATATGAGAAGAATCTAAAAGCAGTTTGTTTGGGGAGTGGGATTTTCAATGCTTAATATAGCAAAGCTGTGCTTTGGAGCTTCAGTATTAGAGATTATCAATAATATTTATCCATAAAATCCTACTACTTAAATCCAATTTGTCCCTCCACTGCAGCTTCTCCAAGACTGATTGGATGGTCACTTTCTATCAGCTATGCTTTATAGGAGATGGCAGAAAGGTGCAGTTAACTTGTTACTATGTTAAGATGACAAAAAATGAACCAGAGGACTTAACCTTAGAGGAGCAAAGCTCCACATCTTAATTATTATATAGCTTTCATAGGCAATCTGAAAGGTAACCTTTGATTTATAGCTGCATAACCTCCTCAAAGACTTTATCAACCTCAGAAATTGTAAAGCCTATAATTTCCTACTGCAGCCACAGCATAAAAGAGCCAATAAAATACTTTATTTTACTTGCCTATAACCACTTGATGTAACAGCGTAAGCAATTTTAGAAGGTAAAAGACTGTTCTTGCTAATCCAATTTTCAAACTATCTGCTTACAAGTTCAGCACAAAATGATGGTGCACAAAACCCAAATGTGCTTATTTTTATTCCTTCCAACACACACCTGACAACCCAGCACCATCACAAGGGCTGCAGACTCTCTGCTGCAGCACATCAGCACAGCCTGGAAGCACAGCATACGCTCGTGTTTTGGGGTACCCATGCCGGGAGGAAGAAGGAAGCAAGTTCATACAATCCTAGCAAAAGCTACGGGAAGTTTTAAGTCAGACAGTGAACCTTAAACTAAAAACAGGCAAGGCTTTCCAGGTACAAAGCTGTGGCTCAGTAACTCAGCAAGGCACAAGAGGCTGAAAATGCTGTTCTCCAACCGTGATTATCCCTTGGAGTAAGTACATGCAGTGGCCTGGAAATCATATGGGACACCTCATGGGACATTTCTATAAGGAAGGGAAGAACATCATCAGATACCCTTGTATCATGTGTTGCTCTCAGATCTTTATATCTGCTAATAAAATAAAAAAAAAACCAAACCAACAGGCAGAGAGAGGTTGTAGCACAGCCTGTCTCATGTTTTGTTTCTAAGGAAGTAAAAAAGTCACCCTCACTGCAATTTTACTCACTTCACAAGCTTGGGGATCTTTTTCTGTGATTTTAAAAAAAGTGAAGGAAAAAAAGAGAACTCTGACCTCTCTCCTCCATACCTATTCCCACACCCTGGAGTTCACAGAAAGCTGCTACATAGGTATATTTTCCTCTCCCTAAAGTCTAATATTAATGCTTTTATTACACTTAAAACCTTTGACAATCCAAATGAGACTCAAGGAAAAATAATTACATCAGGCAGCAATTCATACCAGTGGTTTTACTAAGCCACATAAATGTGCCTTTTACTGGGATCTTAATGCTAAAGCTAAAATGCATTCTAGTGCAAAATGATAGTTCTTGTGCACATTTTCTCTAAGTGGAAGTGTGTTCTTTCTTGGACATAACAGATCCCACTTTCCCTGTCTGAATATGATGCCACAAAATTAATCCACAGCAGAGCAAGGCCTCTGCAGCTGTTTTAGAGTGGCACAGTTTCTTTAGGGGAACGGCCTCGGTCGTGTTAAGGCTGCTGCAGAAATGACACCAGCTGAGCATGCTGAACCCTGCAGCAAGGGCTGCAGGACCTGAGGGTGGGCTGAGCGTGGCTGCAAATCCTGCACTGTCCTCAGGCTCCCTGCTGAGCACTCACGTTAATTCATGCCTCAGGCAGAGCCAGCTTGCCAGGAGATTCACCTACTTTCACAACAGGAATTCTGCAGAGAAAACCAGCTCGTTTTCAGAGAGAATATTCAACTTAGAGGAGTTCCTCCACAGCTCTTGTTCTCTTTTTTCTCCTGCAAGCACCCAGATACCAAACCAATGGCACCCCCATGGATGGACTGACAACACAGCAGAACACCCACAGGTGCTGCTTTGCCTGCAGAGGTCTTGGCACGTGAGCCACGCACACAGCTAACACACACAGCTCTTTTCAGAGACAACACTGACAGGGCCATTTAAGTCTTACACCTGGCTTTCCATGGCAAACAAAAATTGGGAAACAGAACTCTCATAATACTCAAGATCACAAGGAAAAAATGTCACACATAGGACTGGCTGTTCAATGACTTGTAGTAAATTGACTGGGTACACATATCTAACTGCTTCACATGTGTAGCAACCCTACAAATATACATGCAATACAGTGTAAGCAGTGTAGAACTATGGTATTTGCCTTGGAACAAAACTGCCACAAAATACTCTCTAGGGAAGAAACGACAAGCTTTTCATTTTGGTCCATGATCTCTAATCACTCAGTTATATCCCACAAGACACACAAATCACAGAATCATAGAATGGGTTGGGTTGGAACAGGCCTTAAAGATCATCTTGTCCCTGTCATGGGCAAGGACACCTCCCACTAGAGCAGGCTGCTCAAGGCTTTGCACAGCCTGGCTTTGAACACTGCCAGTGCTGGGGTAACCACAACCTCCCTGGGCAACCTGTTCCAGTAGCTTACCACCCAAACAGTTAGGAATTTCTTTCTAAGAGCCAGCCTAAATTTCTGCTCTTTCAGTTTCTACCCATTACTCCTTGCCCTGTCCCTACAGCTCCTGATGAATGGTCCCTCTCCAGTTTCCTTGTAGCCCCTTCAGATACTGGAAGGTGCTGTGAGTCTCCACACAGCCTTCTCCTTTCCAGGCTGAAAAACCCCAATTTTCTCAGCTTGTCATCTTAGCAGAGGCACTTACTTCAGTCCTCTGATCAACTTCATGGCCTCCTCTGGACTTGCTTCAGCAGAGTTATCAGAATTGAATTAATAGAACACATTGGCTGGTCCTTCAAGGTTGGTTTCCTCTGTTAGCACAAGGACTCCAGCATCTCCAGCCACAAACTCAACCCAAAACTCTGATGTGAAGTTACACATCTGATAAAGAAGTGTCTTTGATACAAGCACTGCTTTGTGGTGCACACCTCTTTGAAGCTATGCAAGCCTCTGCAAATAAACCTTAGCCAGTGTCAAAAGTGGACACTCACAAGAACAAAGCAGGGCAAGAGAAGCTCAGCTCCCTTGTTTTCTCCAGCCTGGTACCAACCAGCATTCAACCACTGCTCAGTCTGGTAAGGGCCTCCCACTGTAGCTGACAGTTTCCTGCTGACTGTCACACACAATTTTTATGATCAGTTAGGCCCAAGCTCACAGATCAGCTCTTTTATTTTATTGTACTGCAAGTAAAATATAGCTGGGAACATTAAACTACATCTGTTTCTTTAAAGGATATTTTTCTTTTGCCTGGAGCTCCTGGTTTTCCATGCTTATTTCAAAAGTTTTATATTTTAGAGTGCATTTTGGCACTATATGATTCATCTAACGTTTTGGATTTGTTTTAAAGCAACTACCAGAACACACTAGTAACCAAAATTCCTATTTTATTTCTGGTTTTCTACCATTTTTCAGTTAACCTTTTGTATTTTGGGGGTTTTTGAACAGAAAATTGATGGACTGCCATTTCTGCTCTACTGAGATCCCACAGAGAGGATCCAGATTTCACTGAAAATGAGAAACCACTGAAACTACTTTTCAGTAAATTATCCCTTGTTTGTTGACTGGGTCTTATTTATTTGTTTTGAGATTCATCAACATCAGCCTGAAGCCTAAACGATTTTCAATGCTGTTTCCACATCCCATGCGCTAAGCACAAGAGGCCCATGCTAACAGCAGCACAAGGAAACAGGCGATACAATCAAATAGGAAAAGCAACTACGGCTGTTCAAGGTATAAAACGGGTATTTTCTGCAGGGCCAACTCAGCGCTTCTTGTAAAGCTGCCAGCGTTCAGTCCGGCGCCGCTCCGTGCCCCTCCTTCCCCCCAGCGCAGCGCAGGGCCCCGGGCAGGAGCTCCCGGGCAGGGACCGGGGCCGGGGGCACCCACGGGGCAGCGACCTCCCAAAGCCCCGGGTCACAGCCAGGCCCCAGCCTGACCCGTGTTCGGCCACTCTGGAAACTCCTCCCTTCCTTTTGGTACAGCTATAATGGCACCTTCTCACAGCACGGGGAGAAATGGCCGAATTTTGCCATAAAATGTGGGGAAAACCCTTGTGCTATATAATGCAAGCCGCCTTTAATCATCACTTCCAAACCCGAGACAACTTAGAGGATAACGCAAGGCTGGGGACGAGGCACTGCGAGCCAACCCGCCCGTGGGACCCTCCACAGCTCTCTCACCGGCCCGAGCAAAACCCGAAACCCTCCGGGGAACTCCGGCTCCAGAGCACGCAGCCCGGCCCCATCCTATGCTCTGCCCGCCCGTCCCCCACCGCCGGCCCACCGGGACCCCGCGAGCCCCCACGGGCGGCGCCGTGCCCCTGGCAGGGAGCGGAGTGCCGGGCTCCCGGTGCCGGTCCGGCGCGCACTCACCCCGCAGCCGCAGCCATCTTCGCTCGCCGGCCCTGCGCAGTCACGTGGCGGCGGCGCCTCAGCGCGGGGCGGGCGGAGTGGCTCCGCCCCCGCCCCCCCGGGCCCGCCCCGCGGGCCGCCCGCCCCCCAGGGGCACGCCCGGCCGCCCCTCGCCTCCCGCACAAAGGAGCGCCGCGGATGGGGGGCCGGTGGGGTGTGCAGGGCTGGGACTGGGTTATCCAGCGGGTTGCGTTAGCGAGTGCCGGGCCAGGCGGTCCCCCCCGAGGATGCTGCGGAGCTGAGGCAGAGCCGCTGTACCGCCCGAAGCCCCGCGGCAGAGCCGCCCCCTCAGCATCTCTCCCCGCGCCCCGGGGGGCGAGCGAGAGCAGGAGCGCTCGCTGTTGGCGGGAGGGAGGCGAGGCGAGGTGCTTTGCCCAGCGACATGCGAGGTGCTTTGCCCATGCGTGAGTTGCTTTGCCCAGCGACATCAGGAAGTTTTCCTGCGATGCCAGAAATGCAATCTGCGTGTGCTGACTCCCGGTCGTGCACCCTAACCGCAAAAGCTACCTTTTCTCAGTTCAACTTTTCCCTGCCTTCTTCCACATTGGGCCCATCTTTGGGAAGGAAAACAAAGCCGAGCCAAACCATAACACCGCCACCCCCTCTCCACTTGCTAAACGGCACCACTACAAACATGCCGAAACACAGCCATGGGACCTCACCCCTTGCAGCCAAGAGCAAGCGAAAGGTCAAAGGAAGCAGAATTAGAGTACACCCTTCCTCGACATTAATGGGAGTTTGGAAAAGCATCACATTATAAGCAAAGCCTCGGTGCCACCGCCTCTCCAACTTGCCATTTATCATATGGGCACACTGGGCAGCTCACTGGGGAGAAGGTGAGAAGTGACTTGTCAAATTGCTGCTGCCTCTTCTGAGCACTTGCTGCATCCCAGTGGGGATGCACAAGAGTCTGCCCTACACTCTGGTCTGCTGCCTGGCCACAGCACCAGAGAGGGTTTGCATGGGAAAGGGTTGCCCTAATTTTGAGTTTTAAGGCCAAGATGGAGAAAGTGTCAGAGCTCAGGCAAACAGTGTAATTGAAGGGGAATTTTCCCCGATGCAAACTCAGTTAGAAGGATGAGTAAAGAAGGCAGAGGTCAGCTGGATTCAGAAGTGCCTCTAGAGTATTGTAGAAGTATTGAGGGTAAGGAATGAGGACATAGGAAGAAGACAATGATACAGCAAGGAAAGTTCTCACGACATGAGGGAGGTCATTTTGTGGCAGACACAGTACCACACCAGCACAAGTCGTTGAGGATATTGAAAGGCTCCACCTCTATTACAGCAATATCATATTGGTGGGGGCACACTGGGAAGACAACTCTGTGGATCCAGGATGAAGTTGCACTCTGACAAGGCTGTGCTCTTCAAGACAGTCATGGGTCCCTAGCAGAGGACTGGTCTTGAAGGGAGTTCTCAGCTCCTACATCCCTAGGAAGAATTTGACAGCCATGATTCAACTTGCATTGAGTACATGACTGCTTTTTTTTTTTTTTTTTTTTTTTTTTTTTTTTATGAGATGGCTGGCAAGTGACGGCATTAGTCTTGCATGTGTGGGTGATTTCAGCTCTGAGAGTATAAATCCTAATAGGGATGGGCACCCATCATCAATTCATTTCCTCCAGCCAGTGAACACCCATCACAGAAGGGATGGTTGCCACTAATGGGAAGAAAACATCACTATCTCAGGCCTCCTTTGCTCATAAAACATTATCCCTTTGCTTCAAATATTAACCCTGGGGTGATGTGGAGAAAGCTAACACTTTGCCTTGTGAATATGATAAAACTGAAGGCTTACGGGCTCACCCAGAGATTGCAAATGTTCAAGAGCATCAGACCACAAACCTAGAGGTAGAATAACATCCTGTGCACAAAGAGGCATTTGCGATACCACAGCTCCTTGGTCTTATGACAGTGTTTGCCACACTCAGTTCTCCTAACAAGAGAGACATGCTCCTGCAGCCTCCCTGAGGTGTCTGCCCCTCTGCTACATTATACAACAATGTGAAGGGGAATGTGGGATTTTAGCTTCACCTCTGAATCTTTGTCTGAGGAAAGACAAGATTTTGCACTTCTTTCCTGAGCTAACCGCAGAGCAGAATGATGCCGAAGGCTGATGTTTTAACACGTGGTAGTACACTGCCAGATACAATGGCACGGTGGTCTCTCCTTCACACAGTGCAACTGCATCTGTACCTCCTCTAAAGGCTGATCTGGTCTCCAAAGCCATGTGATTCTGGATTTGTGGGTCCAGACACAGAAACTGGGGGTTTTATATATTTTTACTAATGGTATTATGTGCTTTGATGGCACCAGAGTGAGGCTGTAGTCTTAGATGTAGTATCCAAGCACCTCATGATTTCTAATTTACTCAGTCATTATCACTTCTCCTAAAGGTGAAACCCCAAGCCTTTGGGGGTTTTATGTAAAAGAAACAGAGGATTAGAAAAGTTACATGATTTGCTGCAGGCCAAACAGAGAGGTGGTGGTAAGGTAGAAAATTGACTGTGGATCTTGAATTAGCACCGTAACCATTGCTGTCTGTGGAATGTTTCCGTTCTGTTTTGCATACTTTGGTTTGAGGTATGCTGGACAAGCTCCCTTGGGATAAGGAGTCATTTTTAGCCAGATTCCTTACAGAAATGAAGCTTTCACTCTCAAGTTGTCTATCTGCCTGTCTATCAGCCACCCACAATACAGTTTGAATCCACTGGTCAGTTTCAACCCAGCAAGGAAGGGATTTAACAGCAAAACAATTCAGATGAGCTCCATGATGAGCCAAAAGAGGGGAGGAAAGAGGGGAGGGAAGAGAGGAAGGAAGAGAATGCTCATGTGTGCCTGTGGGCTGCATCCAAACACCACTTCTGGTATGGCATGTGATGCTTCCAGCCTCTCTCCAGGGCAAGAGAGAGGGATTGAGCTCAGGTTGATGTGTGGAGCTGGTAAGGCCAGGAAGTAGCTGAGCACACTGAGGGATGTCCTGGGCATGCAGCAACCCCAGGCATGAATGTAGCAGAGATGATCACCCTGCCGCTGGCAGAGCAACTTCTGCTCTCCACACTCCCTAACCCCCGCGGGCTGCTCTCCCGGGGAAAACAGCCGATTAACATATGCAATGAGTTAACCTTAAAAATCCAAACGTCTGCATGCAAATGAATTCTGATGGAAGCAGCAAGCCACAGCTGAGCCTGTTTACTAACTGAGACATATTGTGTTTGCAGCTGAAGCCGAGGTGGTGCTCTCAGTCCTCTCACGATTTGCACCTCCCCATTCCATGCTTCTTCCTTGCCACATACAAGGCTTTGAAGCAAAATATTGTTCTATATGCTTTTTTTTTTCTTATATTTTGGTAGCCGTGATGTGTGACATGCCCTATTTTCTTCCTCTTGGGCAGTGCCAAAAGTGGCTGCTGTGGGCAGCCCCAGGCAGGGTGTTAGGCTTTACAAACCCAGCAGAGCTGGTAGCTCCAACCTGCCAGCCAAAGGTAGGGGATGGAAAGGCCCTTCTCCATCACTTCTGGGTAAACCTTTGCACCCAAGGGGATGTGCTCAGTTGCTATTGGGTAACTTTTCTTGACCCTGTGGTTAATGCTGATATGTGATTCTTGGTCTGTCTGTGTGCAAGTCACTGACATTTGGTTAACTCCTTCGCACTGAGTTACAGAGCAGAGTTAATGGTGGCAGAGCCAAGCTTTCACTGTCGCCCTTTCTCCAGAAAATCACCACAAGGTCACGTCTTTCCCCCTCCTTTGGAATTAGAGTCCTTTAAATGCCCTTGGGAGCTCGACTCTGCAAACAAAGTCCTCCTTTGAGCCAACCAGTCTTGAAATCCAATGCCCTTGTTCACTTTGCACTGCTGGTGGTAGGGAGGGAAACAACAAAGTGACACTTCTATCAGTCACAATGCAAACGGCATGAGACAACGATATTTATCTCCTTCTTGAGTGCTCTGAGGCCTTGTATCCGAAGAAAATTACAGTCACTGGCAATCACCATTTCCAGCAATCAGGCTGTAGTTGAGCAAGTGGGAAGATGAACAAGTGCTGGTACAAATACTCAGGGACTAAACCTAATAGCAGGATCCACCCAGAAAAGATGCCTTGTGTGCAACAGAAACAAACAAATACCTTTAAACTTTCACTGTTGTTAAGTAACATAAAACTTTGCCAGATAAGGACTGTTTTCTCTCATTTAGAGGTTTTTGGCAGCCCTGCTCCTTGGATTATTTGCTGAAATGCAAATAGCATTTGGCTATTTTTCAGTTTGTAATCTTAAAGGCAAAGAGATTGAGTTTCATCCTCATCTCCTACTATAGAACAATTCTGGGCAACATGGAAAATCCAGTCTTTCTGCAGCTGGGAGGGCAAAGGAGGACAGTGGGCGTGGAGACAAAGAGTGTTTGCTACCACCAGCATCCTGACAGGCCCAGTTCACACCACATGTACCTTCTAATGCCTCTCCAACCTGCAAATTCCTTAGCATGGAGCTGTATTTTGTAGTAGAGTTTCATACCACTTGATTTATCACAGCTTCCACCACTGCCTCTAAGAACAACAGAAATGTAATACCAAGCCAGTGGTGACTTGTTGAAAAGGTGAAGCAAAAATTTGGTTTGGCAGCAACTGAATATGTTTCAATGTAAGTTTGATTAAAAGATCCACTGTAAAAAACAGAACAAGAAAATGGCTTTAGCGGTATCTCTGATGCAAGGCAGAGGAGGTTTTTAACAGCAATTGAATATAAGCAGCTCAGGGCACTGAGAATCCTGATGTCACTGCATGCTCCTGTTCTGAATCACCTGCTCTGAGTATGACAGCAAACCCTTCTTGTGGAAGAAATGCTGCCTGACTGCCTGTTTTCTGGTGTCTTCCCCTCAGGAGCAACAGCAAACAAAAAAGGAGAATGTCGTCTGCTTTCATTTCTCTAGCTCTTTTCACTGCTTGAGCTTTGGTTATTCTGCACTCTCCAGACTGCAGGGGCTCAGTAACTGCCAGCTCTCCCAGTGATGGACACATGAGCCCACAGGTAATCACTATTTGGCTTTCGAAACTGGATAAGCCAGAGGATTTTTTTTTCCCCCAGTGTGCCGAACTGGACAAAGCAAAGGTGAAGGTGAAGTCAAAAGGAACACATCTCTGTGAATGATGCAACAATAGGCGTTGGGAGGATTTTGGGAACAATACTGGAAGCCATGTGTACCTCGCAGGAATAGCTGGGAGCCTTGGGGGTACACAGAGCTGCTGTTGTGGTCAAGGAGGGGCAGATGACCTCTTGGAGGGAGGCAGTTTGCTATTTCCCTCCTTCACAAGGCTGAGTTTTGCTCTTCACACTTGAGTGTTAATTTGCTTCTGCAAGCATAACTATGACAACATGAGGGGGGATAAAAAAAACTGGAGAAAAGTGAACTGCACTTCTCTCTCCACACGCATCGCCTGCGACTATCACCTGTCACCCCTCTCCAGTCCCCCGTTTGCAGTTTTGCAGACACTTACTCTGAGTGTTTCTCCTCACTAAACCAGGCTCAGGTTAAACTGACCCACCTCCATGCTTCCCTCGGCCTGCTGCCTCCCCATCTCACACGCTGCTCTTATCCTCCCTTGCTACAGTTCTGGTCTGCTGGAAGCTCCCAAAGGAGAACTGAAAAGTACCATGGGGAAGGCAGGGGCAAAAGGAGTTTTCTCATTTGCCACTTGGGTATAGTTTCCAAATCCTCTAAAATGGAGCTGCACCATCAGAAAAGGAAGTCTTGGTCCTATGGAGGTGCTGAGGGGGAAGACAAGACCACTGCATGCTCTCTCCAGCCTTGCTGTCCTTAATCCTCACTGCAGGGCCTCTTCCAGACCTCAATTCCAGCACCTACATGTCAAGTTACTCACTGGTCACGGTATCTCTAGGCATATTCCCTCCCAGCATTGTCCCAGGCAGTAACCACAGCCAAGAAAGGGATATGTTGAAAAATGCTTTCTTTCAACAGCCCATCCAGTGCAGCACCAGCCATGTGCTTGGGCATACTGAGATGTGTGTCAGAGTCACTCTACTAGCATCGACAGGAAGGAAAATGGCATGCTGGGGTGTTTTTTTGTCTGATAGCCCTAATGTGGAGGAGTTTTACTTTGCTGTTTGATTTCATTCCAGGTGAATCTTCACCTCCATCAGATTCTGGGGTGCTCACTGGTGTGTCTGATGATGCCCATATCCAGTGTCCACAGAGAAGAAAAAGCCCTAGTGTCACAGCACTATAGTGGTATGTGCCTGTGACCCAGAGCCTGGTGCTGATCTCAGTGATTATTGCAGTCAGTACCTTCTGGGGCCAAAGGAGGAAACTTGGGGAAATGCAGGAAGGTACTGTCAGCTTGGACATGGTCAAATCCCAGAGTTCACATCCTCCCCATGATGTGAAACCTGAGCCATAGCAGAACTCTCACCTGTACCTGCAGCTCAACTGTTTGGTTGCAAAGCCGCTGGCTGAGCGGTTATGCTCAGCTTGCAGCCAGAGGAATGCCAAGAGCTGTGCAGGCAGCACATAAGTGAGATAGTAGTGAGGACATGAATGGAAAACAATGAGAGAAACCACAGGAAGCTCCCTGTGGCATGATGAAGCAGCAGTTAACTCTTCTGTGCATGCTGTGGGAGTCTAAAGTGTTCACCAGCAGCAGGAGAGATTTACCTTGGGGTATCCAGGAAGGGGTACTTGCTGGGCCTTTTCTGTGGGAGTTGGGCCTGTTGGCCAGGACCAGACAGGCTCACCTGAACCTGTGGATTTTCTCTGGCTTGCCTGTTGCTTGGGGATGGCCCCAACACCTCTGAATTGTGACTTTTCCTCCCTTAAATCAGAGCCATCCCCATACACTTGCAGAATTTCTCCTGGAACAATGTTTTCTGGAGTTAGCTTTGAAACACTCCCCATAGTGTGGTTTCCACCACAGCCTCCCTGAAAGCATATCTTTGCCTTGAAGGTCTCAGGTGAGGCACCAGTCCAGCCATCCCTTCTGCTTTCCCTTGCCCTCCCCTCTTTGGCTTTGATGTTGATCTGAGGCTTCCTTGATTTGGCATCTTTTTCAGCATCTTTTCTTGTCTTGTTGTGAACATATCTATCAAAAAGCCACAGGCTGGACTTTAAGCCACCCAGACATGCAGAGACATGGCAAGTGGATTTGGGAAGAGGGTGAAGGTAGGCCCAGAAGTCCTGCAGCCCATGACAAGCACAGCCCCATGTCAAGTGAGGCCAGCTCATGTTGCACCCATCCTCCCCTGGGAGCAAACAGCTGCTGCTCCCCTCCCCTTCCCCCATCCAACCTCCAACACAGGCAAAGGCATCATGACATTTGCAGCCAATGAGTTAATCTGCTGCTGCCTGAATTGGTTTTAACTGGGGCCAGAATGGTTTTCCCGGGCTCTGAGACCGATTTAAGCATGTCCAGATGGGTAAGTGTAAAGTAAACAGGCTTTAAACCAATTTTATTGCAACCAGTATCAGCTGCATGCATTTGTAAGGGCTTTAATAACATTGTGGAGAGGAGTTATTAGTGTTGGCTGGGGCTGTCTGCTCCTTCATCATGGGTAGAGAGGCTTCTTGTGTCATCTCCTGCTCACAACTTAGTCATATTGACCCACAGTTCCTCCACCCTTGGCAAAGACGGGGACACAGAGCAGAGTGATATCCTGGAAATCCAATAGCTGTCTTTCCCTTCAAAGGGGACCCCCAAGGAGGGAACTGCTCTCTATGTCTGGAACCGGCAAATACAACACATGGGCCATTTGCTCTCCCCTTGTGTGCCTGTTCTATCTACATCTCATTTTATTGCTCTTTCCTGAAGTATTTGTGAGATACAGAGGATTATCAAAGCATCCTAGAGAGAACAATTTAAACTGTCTTGGGAGGGGTGACAGGCACAGGCAGGAAAGCCAACAGAGCCGCCATCATTAGGACTACTCTGACCCTGCAATCTCTTAGCTGGCAAATTTTTGCTGCATTGGCTTAATCATGGTGCTTTCCTGGGCTACACTGAGTACACCACACATGTGAGGCATGAACCGGATCGGCTCTCCCAGGCTCATAAATCTGGCATTAAACCCTGCTTGGGGTGATGGTTTATTGCAGGGCTAATGTGGCTGTGCTGTCACAAGCTGCACACTCTGATTGGCCTGGGACGCTCTCACAGAGACCCACAGTCCCTGCCTGCACGGGGCCTTGTGGCCCCATAGAGCTCTCAATGGAGTCTCGCTCATCCTCCAAGCCAGGGCAGATTCTCTACTGCTCAGAAACAAAAAATTCAGAAAGAAAAACAAGACCTGGAAAGGAAATGACACTGAAAGATCTGATTGCATCTGAGCTGCCTAGAGCTGAGCAGGGTTAAAATGTAATTGAGCCCAACTTTCTGTCACCACCAGCCTCCTCCCCAGAAGGCTTGGCCCCTTCTCGGGCACTTTCAAAATTACTGGGTCAACCTGTTTTGCCAAAGTGGCTCAGGTTAACCATAACTGTTTCATGGCCAGCCTTTGCTTGCCCAGCTCATGCTGCCTGTGCCAGTGCCTCAGATGGAGTGGTTGGCCAGTATCAACGCTGTCCCAGCCAGGGGAGAGGGAGGAAGCAGTGGCTTTATGTCAGGGTGCAGCTGCCAGCTGATCCCTGTGGGTCAGTTAGGGCTGCAAAGGAGGCTGTGGTAGATTTGCATGCTCCAAAGTGCTACTGTCTTGATTTGGGAAGACAGGTGTCTGCCAGGGAAAGCTGGCGTTTCCCTTGGAATGGAGAATGTAAACCCCCTACCTCCAAGTTATTAGAATTTTTCAATTAAGGGCTTTCAGGCAAAGATTTGGGAATAAGAATAACAGTTCTTTACTAGGAATATTTTAAAAAATACAAATGTAGTAGTACAAAACAACAAACAAACAAAAACCCTAGAAACCCTGACAGAGTCAGAAATACAACCTGACACCCTATTGGTGAGGGTGTTGGAAGCAGTCCAAATAAATCCTCCTGGACTAACAGATGTTCTGTTGGAGAAGAGATGATCCTGTAGAAAGGGCCCAGTGGTGGCAAGATGGGTCTAGTCTTCCTCTGGGATCCAGTGGAAAACAGGCTACCTGGTGTTCCTGAGTCTCAGTTTTATCTAGGTAGGAAGGGTTGGTTCCCCCCACTGGGTGGAGCATCTCACAATGGGATGATGTAATGTTTTCAGTCATGTGGTGAGGCTTAAAGGCCCATTACCAGAAGATATCCCTCTGGAGGGAGGACCGATTGTGGAAGAGATAAGGAACACTGCCCCACCTAGTTTTAACAGCTGGGCCATTATCAAAAGGCACCTGCCCCCTCTCTGCTGGAGTTGTGAGGAACAGGTTATACACGAGATAAAGAAAACATCTCCCTAACCAGTTTCAACATATGGAAAAATAGAATAAACTTTTTTTTTGGTTACATAACCCACGACAGCTACACAGACCTGGCTTCAGCTCGCCTCCTGAATGTGATGTCACAATTAACTGCCGTGCTTGGGGCACCTCCATGGGAGGAATGCAAAAGAGACTGCTGCCTGTACCCCTCAATCAAGCTCCTGTGGGAGAAAAACCTGACCAGGACCTCTCATGTCACCTCCTGTCAGTCAGACAGCTCCCTGGTGGGGATTAGGCGGGGGACAGGACGACAGAAAGTACTTCACCCAACCTCCTGCCCTCTGGGTGCATCACACACTGGCACTGCCCAGCTGCCACAGGGCCCAGAGTACACCGAGGCATTTTCCAAGCCTGAGGTCTTGTCACCAAAAAGCTCCTGAGTTTGCAGAGGGCTGTGTGCTCCCATTCGTGGTGTTCCTGCCCTGCCTGGAGAAGGGCTTTGAGGTGTGAGGACAGCATGTTGCCAGCACCAGAGAAGCACATATTGGGGGACCAGGGTTTGTGCCCTGACCGGTGTCATAGCAGAAGCGGGGGCTGGTGTAGTCTCTGGATGCAGCACCCTGTAACTTTAGCTCCAAGCCATTCCTATTTGTCTTTGCTTCTTGCATGTTGTGAATAGATATTAGATCAAGCTCAATGGACTCCATGTAGGTCTTGGAAACAGATGATTAAGGCTGGGATTTCTTCTGTATCTCGGGTTTCACATGTTATCTTTAGCTGCATTTTAATTGTGGGAGTTTCCTTTTTTGATTCTTGAGAGGTTTTACCTAGGTGCCATTCCTTCACAGCTGTAAATATCCCAAATAAATCCCATTCCTGGAATACGTGAGGGTGAAGAATAAGTGCCCTACAACATAACAGGTCAGGTTTTTATGACAACTCTTCATCTGGAAGACCGTTGGGAACACGTCCACAGAAAATGTCTGGCACTAGTCCAGAAAACAACATATAATGTCAGCAGAGTCCTAAAGAGAGGAAGGTAACACAGTTAAACAAAGCCTGGATTGGGTTTAGCTCACTTTTATTTCCAGCTTCAACCAACAAACTTCTCCTCTGACTGCAGCTAAGCTCAGGTCCTGCTGGTACTGGGAAACAAAATTCTTCTTTTCCTAGCTGCCTGATTTTTTGAGGATCATTCCTGACAGGCTGCGATAACCCTTGGCAAGTTTTATACATCCTGAGCCATGAGAGGCCAGGAAGAGGCTGGTGGCCAAAAATGAGTTGGTCTGGTCCTATGTGGACTTGTCAAACCTCATGCAAAAAATTCTCATTTCCTCCTGCTTCCTCTCCTGGCAGCCATTTGTCCTCACCGTCTGCAGTAGTTCTGTTTGGACCATGCAGCAGGAGAGGGGCTAGAAGGTACCTCCAAAGTGGGTCCTGTACTGGAGAACCCACCCCTCAAAACCAACACCTTTTCCGTCTGTGGGTTGGTGTTGGGAGCCATCCTGCCTTGTGAGGGGCCTTGCACTTGAGCGACAAGAATACTCAGAAGAGTTACTGACTTCTTCGCTTGGCTCTTCTCCCATGCCAGGCCCAAAATTTCTCTCTCCCTGCTTACCACAGCATGGAAAAAGCAGTAATACAAGTTGTGGACACTCCCTGTAAGTAGACCGCAGTGTGTTTGGACCATCAGCCTGAGTTTCACATCGCTGCATGGGGTCTGCATCCCACCCCAGAACCTGCTGACCTGTCTGGGCAGGTACAGGTGTTACCGGCACTGTAATACCTCTAAGGACTGGTTTGACAGGATGCTCCTGCCTTTTGCTAACTCCCATTCCCAAATTAATTTGGGGTGACTTGCCAATGGCTGCCCCATCTCACAGGTGCCCCAGAGTTGGGTTTCCCTGTTCTGCTTACACACTGTTGGCCAAGGGCCAAACCACTCTGAGGTTTATTGCTCTCCTTGCTGTTGGGCTGTTTCAACAGCATCTAGTGTGATATCAGAAGTGTCACAGCCTGGGGTAGCCGAGGATGGCCCCATCCCCATGGGTCTCCCAAGAACCACCCATGCGATTGCATCTGACTTGGGAAACCATGGCTGGAGTGGAGGGCAGTGCATTCCTGGGGTCTGGACAGTAAGCTGCCTCCTTCTTTCCCTACCCTCGCTGCCATGCCCACTCACAAAAGAAATCCCTCCTGAGGAAGGCAGTGAGTGAGGGGGGCTCTGAATCCCACAGTGCCTGAGGTGCTTGTGTCAGCCTGCTGGATCCTGGCTGATGGATGGCTGCAGGCAGCAAATTTGAGCAGCATCTTCTTGCCAATTTAAATAAATAAATGAGTCTGAATGCTTTGCCTTGCAGAATGGCATCTCATTCAGCCATTCAAACATCAAATACCTCTGGGATTCTTTGGGTCTGAATTTGCAGAACTATTTCCCTTTTAAGTGCTCTTTTATTTTTCTTTTTACTTATTTAAACCTGTTTTTCCTGTAGTGAACAATCCTTGCACGTGAAAGCAGGCAGCTTTTAGATGTTGGTGGAGCTTTCCTCCAGACTGAGGGAGAGATCAGCAGACTCTCTTTAAAAAGATTTTCCCCAGCCCTTGCAGCTGGTGGGGATGCTGAGTGATGTTCTGTTTTAGTTTGAGTTCCCCGGGGCTGCCAGATTGCTCACAGGAAGCTCGTTTCTCACAGCCAAGGTTGAGTAGATGTGCTGGTGCTGAGGGGAAGCTCTTGCCCACCCGGGGCCAAGCAGCTGCTGTAGGAGCTACTGCTGGTGGCAGTTGCAGCCCTTCCTCAGCCCTTTAGATGGGTCTCAGGAGCTGGAAGGTGGGAATAACATGTATGTGTCCAAAATACCACAAGATGCCTTGAGGACAGAACAAGCTCAGGCCTGGTGAAGTTGCATTTACCGTCAGTGGGATGGGCGAAATTGATGAGGTGGGGAGAAGGGTGAGGAGATGATGTCTGTTGGGTGCATCCCCTCTGCTGAGCCCTTTTCATTTTTCTGGGAGCTCTGGGCCCTGGAGGTTGCAAAGAACCACTTGGATAAGCTACCTGAGGCATCTCAGAGGCTGGAAGAACAGAGCACAAATGGAAAGAAGCTGGTATTATTTCTGCCAAACACAAGAACATTAAGCAATCTAATTCATGTGTTTGAACAAACACCTGGGCGTGATACACAGCAGAACTTCCTCAGAAGCGCAGGAGTTTCCCTGTGTATAATCTAAAACAAACACCTAGCCAATCTTTAATCAAGGCATGATGGATCAGTACATTAATGTAGGGGCTTAATTAAATTAGCATGATCTGTGTTACAGTTGTTTGTCACAGCATTTTTTTGACACAGCAGTTTTTATATCATTCCATCCACATACCCCCTTACAGTGATCATCCTCTCCTGCCTTCAGGTAATCTGCTCAGTGCAGTGGCCAGGCATGGCACATCACAGGTATTTAGGAACAAGCTGTGGAGTTTCAGGGCACACATGAAGGCTCAGGCTCCTGCAAAGTAGCCAAGAGCAGTTCTCTGAGCACAGTTTCCTTTTGCTGACAGTTGCGTCCTTGTGCTTTTGCACCACACTTTTGTGTGCAGCAGTGCTGCCTCTGCAAGGCTGTGCTGGCTTTTTGCACCGATGTAGGAGGAACTGCAGGAGGTTTGTCCTGGTGCCTTTCTGATGGTGTCTGGTCTCCCTCTAGCAGCAGTCACCGTGATCAAAATACTGCACATCAGCCAGGCCATAAAGGAATGGTTTGGCCTTGTGTTTTAGACACATTGAGTAAATACAGTGCAAACTCTGCTGTATCCCTTCAGCTCCTCCATCTACCTGCCAGCTCCTCGTGAGCCCCCGGCTGCCTTCCCTGTGCTGCAGATAATGGAGAATTGACTCTATCCCTGTTGTGGATCCTCCCTGGGAACTGTGGGGATGATATACTCCCCAGGGGGCTGATCTCCCCTGGTCTCTCTCATTTCCAACCAGTTTGTGTGCTCAGTGTAGCCAGAACAAGGGAGAGTAAGAGTGTCTCTCTGACATACCTTGGTTAGCCAACGATGGCACCTGCTCCCCTGTGGGAATGCCACTCCTGCTGGAGTGATAAACTAGAGGTATTTGGGGATTTGAGAGGAGAGCAAGAAAGCTGGGGATGAGCAAGACATCGCTGTACATCTCTGCAAACAGACACCACCAGCACATGGGAGCTAAGTTCAGAAGACTGGGGAGCCCTGTCCTTAGCTCTGTGGAAACAGGGGTTTCTGACACTGATGGGGTGGTTTGCAAATCTTTTCTCAGATCTCAGCCATTAGAAGGGGACTAAATCTGTTTTACAGTCCTCAGCCTCCCAAGTCTGTCTCAACACCTTGCAGCTCTCCCTGTCTGTTGACAAGAGCCAGCTCTGGGAGCTGTTTGATGGGACGAAGTTCAGGGCACCTTGGCCAACACAAGTGGCCAAGGACCAGGACTGAGTGACAGCTCAGTCATTCAGTCCCTCCTCAGCTTTCTATGCCAGCACTATCCTTCTCTACCCTCCACTCTTTAGCTCTTTCCTATGCTCAGGGTAACAAAATCCAGTTTTGCCCACATGATCACCCTGCCACTACCTGTGCTGGCTCCTCTCCAGTTTCCCCAGTCCTCAGAGATGTGTGTCTCTCTCTGCCCCCTCATGTGCATGGTCCCTGTGAAGTACCAGCTCAGCAAGGCTGAGTGGAGTTTGCTGCATCTTGCTGATGTTTCCCAGGCCCCATGCACTTCTGGAGTTGCCATCCACAGCACAACCCCCACGGTGGGAGTGACTCCAAACCTGAGTGCTACAAGAAGCTTGGCTGCACATGAGTCCATTTGCCAAGCCCAGCTGGGGAACTGATCTGGCTGAAAAAATCCTCTTTTTTCCTTTTAATTTCTTTTTCCCCCCTGTGTTATTTTTTAATCCAGATGAGGTCCTCGACCTGGTTTCCTCTGGCTCCTCTGAAAGAGCCAAAGGGCAGTCTGGGAGTAGGCTGGAGGATGAGGACAAAGCAGTATAGCCCACCAGCAACAGAGCTACAATGTCAGCAGTCCAAGGCAAGTTCAAACATCAAATTCTGGAGCCACTTTCTTCCCTTCTTCCCCACAGATCAGGAGTGACACCTTCCGACAGAATAGCTGGTGCCCAAGGAGCACACCCACTGCTCCCAGCTCACAGGAGCTGGCTCAGATTAGAGATTCCTTCTCTGCTGCTGAAGCCCTTTGAAATGTGTTTACATACGAGGTGGGAATAAAAAGTCAGAATTTTGTGTTCGGCCAGGAAAATTATTCCAATTTGAAATCCTTTGTGTGACTTGGGTTTTTGTTTTTTTCATCGTGCTAGCAAATCCAAATGAAGGCACTGAAGTGGGCATGGAGAAATCAGCAGATCAGGATGCTTGACCATCCCAGTTTCACAGGGCTTTCTCTCTGGAGGTTGTCCGATGTGGTGTGTCACACCAAACCCTTTTGGTTTTGATGCCCATTATATTTTCCTAATGTGTCGGTAGGTTTTCCCCACCAAGTCCACATGCCAGAGCCCCCTTTTGTGCTACCCCCTGCTACGTGCCCACGCCAGATGATCTGCTTAACGCGGTTTGTGAACATGCCTTCTAATGAGGCTGTCACAACCCCAGCATTGCTGCCTGGGAGTGTTTCTGCAGTGACACTGTTGCAGTTCATGCCTCTCAGAGCTATTTTCTACCACAGGGAGTTCATCAGCACTGGATAAATTGGGAGCCTGGAGCAGCTCCCTTTGCCATCCTCCTTTGAACTCATTAGTGAAGATGCCAAGGCTTGACTGGATATTTAGTTCGCTGGCACTTCCTTAGGCCTCTGTGCCCTAAATAGCACTCAGCAGTCATTTATCATCGCAGCCCAGGTCCTCTAGGCAGCACGCTTTCGCATAGCTGTATTTATAGCTTTGTCAATTTTCATTCTCTTTTTCTGAAACAGAAGCACTGATATCCTCTGCTGAAATTTCCTGTCGAAGCTGCCACCCACCTGTGGTTCAATAAACACCAGCCACCTCTCAAGCAAAGTTTGTCACAACATAATCTTCTCTCATCCCTTTACCTCCACTAGCTGTGACTGCTCTTGTTCTGGAAACTACTCTCATTTCTGTGCTACTGGGCACCAAATTGGCCTACCCAATGGATGCCGAACCTTACTAACCCTTGGACCTCACATCTCTCCCCTGTCACAGAGTCATAGAATTGTTTAGGCTGGAAAATATCTCCAAGATGAAGTCCAACCATCAACCCAGCACTGCCATGTTCGCCACGTTTTGATTTGTGTCACAGGGTTTGACTGCCCTGAGGACAGCAAAACCAGCATGCGTCCATCTGGTAGTGAAGTGTGGGAGAGGCCATGGCAAAAGGCTCAGTGCAGCAACCTTATTCCCAGCTTCCCTATGTGGGGGATCCCGCAAAGTCTGCCGCCAGTTTGGCAAACAGCCCACGGGACCATCTATTTCTCCAGGAATTACAGCCCTGCTCCAATGCTCCAGCTCAAGAAATTGGTCTAATTAGAGAAGAGTGCTTCTCCTGCTTGGAGAGCCTCAGGTCCCCAGCCCACTTAAAACTCCACATAAGACCATTATCAGGGCAACGTGTCTCCCCAGAATGACACATCCGCTTGCATGCTTGGCAGGCAGCCGACCAGATGTAGCCAGGCTGTCTGGAGGTGCCGAGCATAATTAACAGCGGCTTCATGGTGGGGTTGGCAATGACAGCTGCAAACTGCAGGCTCATTCAGCTGCCCACCTTGCTTCCAGGCATGGCATAGTCCTCCTGCACCTCTCTCTCTCCAAAGAGACACTGCTGGGGATCAAGGAGATCACAGCAAGGATCCCTTGGTGCCAAACAGCTGCAGGACCTCAGTGACTTACCAAAAATGAAGTCCCATGGCAAGAAGCACCAGCTAATATGTGCCTCAGTTAAATCATTGAATATTGTACCTTACTGCTAAGTGCTATATCTCTTTGGGGTTTTTTCATGCTGAATTGAGCTGCAGTTCTGCAAACAGAGTCACTTCATGCAGGTGAACAGCCCTTTAGGGTTTGGGAGGGATGCTGCCGTGTTCCTTGCTTGCTGCAGCAGGCACAAGCTGCTTTATTAGGTCTTAATTACATCCTTGCTATCCAAAATTCTTAAATTTGCCACTAAAGACAGACAGAAACAAAAATGTCACACTTTTGCAGTTCAGATATTTGCAGCCATAAATACACTCACACTTTCATTTACTAATGGTTACACTTCTCCTCTATTTTTTTCCCCCTCCAGATATTTGCAAAAGCTCTTTTCATATTCCCATCACACCTTTAGCAATCAGTAAGCCATTCTATGTTTTGTCGCTCTTGTCTTTATTGACTGCATGTTGGTTTTGACACCCCACCTTTTCAATTTCCCATCTAGCCTTTTTGGGGGGTGTTGGGGGTTGAATTTGGTTTTTTTTGTTTGTGGAATTTTTCCCCATTGGGTTGTCAAGGGAACTAATTGCTGGGTGCTTATGGG
>VZUI01045150.1:0-12894 GCA_013401135.1 Cettia cetti
AGGAAAGGAAAGGAAAGGAAAGGAAAGGAAAGGAAAGGAAAGGAAAGGAAAGGAAAGGAAAGGAAAGGAAAGGAAAGGCGTCCCTGGTTTGGGATGGGCTCCTGGAGGGAGATGGGATTGTGGTGTGGGTGTCCCAGCTGCCACGGCGCCCACTCATCTTCCTGATTAATTGATTCCGCAGGAAAAACCAGCACCAAACCCACCCGGCAGCCGCTTCCCTGGACTCCTCCACTGGGAAATGGATGGTGATGATGTTTTTGCCTCCCTTTTTTGGGGGGCTGGCAGAGGAGGGTGATAAGTCACCGCTCCCCACCACCCCGGCGGAGCCATCGGCGCTTCCGACAGCCCCATCCGCCTGGAAACGGGCGCCTCGCAGGAGTCCTGCCTTAATTCCTTTCCCCCAGGAAAAACTGCTCGGCAGTTAATTAAAATTAGTGCTAATGAGGCACAGAAAGGCCATGGGTGGGAAATCCAAACTCTCCTGTTTAGCATCGGCAAATCAAGCAGACTGCTGGCAGCTCCGTGTGGCGGATGTTCAGCTCCGCGGGATAATTCTGGGAATGGGGAGGGGGATAAAACACATTTATCCCAACTTCAGCGGGGATTTTGATGGTGTCCCACTTTTCACTCTCCTAAGCAGACTCAGGGAAAACTGGATCTGCAGGATGCTGCTGAAGGATCGATGCCCAACAGGCCGGCAAACTGTTGCTTAAGAGGGAATATTGGTTGTCTGTCACTGGGAAAGGGGGATTTATTAACTGGAATTCCGTGGGGATCCATCCATCTATCCTGAGCCTCATCTTTTCATCTATCATCATTAACCATGCAGGCTGTGCAAGAAGAATTTATTTTTAAGCTGGCGGCTGATGTGGAGCCAGAAGACCTGATCCAAATTCCACCATCTGGAAAAAGTGGGAAAACAAATGGAAAAACACCCCAACCCTGCAAGATGCGGGGGTTTCACTGAGCCCTGTGGGGAGCAAATTCTAAAGAGCTTCTGCCAAAGGACGCTGGAGGAAGGAAAGGATTTGGGGCTGGATGCCAGGACCATTCCAGGCACCGGGATTAATTAGGGGACTCCAGTTCCCAGCACATGAAATAATGATGAGGTTTAAAAATCGACTTTCAAATGTCACTGTCACCTCCAGAAAGTGCCAGGGCAGAGCAAGGAACAACATTCCAATGTTTCTCTGGCCAGGTGCAGGGCAGGGCCCTGAGCATCCATGGATGAGCCCCAGTGCCACGGGAATGCTCTGCAGCCCCTTCCTGTTGTTTGAGGGTGACGGATCCCAGAGCGACACCAAGACCTCGCTGCAGCATCCAGCGGTGAGCTCATCTCCATGGAATCACCAAACACAGCCTGGCCTTTGCTGAAGGAATTTCTTCAGGCAAACCCAAATCCCTCACCTCGCTCCGTGCAGATCCCACTGCAAATTCCAGCCCTGCCACCTCAGCCCCTGGGATGATCCCTGAGGAAACACTCTGGGCCCAGTAATGCCTTAATTTGCTCGGCTGTGTGAAAAGCCAGCTCCCTCTGCCGGCCCCACTCCCGGGAGGGATAAATCATGCTTCCCCTCCCGAGGATTTGGGATAACCTTGCAGCCACTAATCCAAGGAGCTGAGCAGCTCTCCCGTCACATTCCCGGACTCAAAGGATAAAACCAAACAACTGCTGTGACTGCGCAGCAAATCCAAAGCCTCCGGATAACGCAGCTCCAAGCCCACCCAAACCAAGGTGTTCGGATTTCCCTTCACCTCCCAACACCTGCCACTTCCAAGGCCACCAAAACACCTGCTGGAGATTGGTGGGGAAAGATGGGAAGCTGCTCCTCAGCAGGAACAGGCCATGGAATTGGGTCATGGCGTTGTGGCAGAGCTGGGCTTCTCCAGGAATTCCCGGGGAGAGCCCTTGGAGCTCTGCTAATTCCTCCAGGGATCTGGGGTGGGTACAAAGCCCCTCTGCTTCTCAACATCACAGAGCTGGAGGTTTCCAACCTGTCCCTGACAGGCAGCAGGTGCAGAAAATGAGGATTTCAGCCTCATCCTGGAAACCCGCACGCAGCAATGAGCCCACGCAGGGAAAGGGGCTGAGCTGAGCTGCTCCTCCCGCTGGGAACATCTGGAAGGCAAAAGCCCTGAGCACAAAAAGGGGGGAAAACACAAGGCTGAACTGTGATGCTTCAAGTGTTCACTCAGTGGGAAAAATCCCTGTCTAAAAGGTGGAAAACATGGATCAGCAATAGGAATTAAGAGGGGAGAGGCTCTGGGCTGCCTCAGGCAACCCCAGCTCAGGCTCTGAGGTAGCAAAAGGTTCAGGCTGTGCTCACCTGTCAGCATCAGTTCAGGGAAACTGAAGGAATTTAAACTTTAAAGTTAAATCTGGGTCTAAATAAAGACAAAATTGGCAATTTAATAAGACACAGCCTAAGCACCACCCAGGAAATATTGCCGAACGTATTCTGCTTTTAACCTGTGTCTGAATATTTAAGGGGGGGCTAAGATCTGCCAGAAAATGTGATTTTGTGTTCTTTTCCCACAGTCAAAAGTGGGATCAGCTCCAGGTTTGGGCTCCAGGGTGGAGGTGTTGGCTGACCTTGAGCAGGGCACGGGGCAGCGTCACAGCTCCCGTGGCAGAGCATGTGCCAAATATTTTCTGTGATAAATGTTTGGAATCACAGCACAGCCCCACTCTGGCAGACAGCTCAACACCTCAGTGCTGCTGCTGACATCCCATGGGAAGCTGTGAGGGCTCAGGGCCCAAATTCCTGGCCACTCCACCCTGCCACAGGAGGATCCTCCCTGGGATTGTTTATAGGGACATGAGTGAAACGTGGGAGATGCACTTGGAGTCATCCCTGGGAAAGAAAAAGAGTTTTTAGCTCTGGAAAATGTGTGTGAGCTTGGCCTTGTGGCACCATGGCATGGATTTCTTCAGGAGCCTTGGCCCTGGGAATGCTTTGTGGGAATACTGGGAATGCTGGCAGTGTTCCAGGCCAGGCTGGACGGGGCTTGGAGCAGCCTGGGATAGTGGAAGGTGTCCCAGCCCACGGCAGGGGGGTGGAATGAGTTTTAAGCTCCCTTCCAACATAAACTATTCTTGTATTCCATTATTATTACATTTTTTTTTTCCAAGAAGGAGGAAGATCCCACCAGGAATTCCCTCACAGCAGCAATGCTGGACTTAAATACCTGAAATTCCAGAGGGAAAGAGCAGCAGTGGCCAGGACGAGCCCCAAGCATGGGGAGCCCATGGAAGCTTTGGTGCCACCCAAATGCAGCCACATGAGAGAGGCCAAGGAGACCTGGATTTTAAAACCAAGGGGTTCTATCCTGCCCAGAATCCTTGGATTTTAAAACCAAGGGGTTCTATCCTGCCCAAAATCCTTGGATTTTAAAGCCAAGCAGAGCTATCCTGCCCAGAATCCTTGGCTGCTCCTCTCCCACTCCCCAGAATGCCTGGACTGGGCTCTTTGCCAGTTTTTTTGCTAGACCCAGACCCCCCCCATTCCATACCTTCACAATTTCTTGTGCTATCTGCCTTGTCTTGTTGACATCCAGGACAATTTTGGCGTCCCTCACCACCGAGTAGAGAGTCCGTCCTTTGCACAGGCTGGAAGAAGAGGAAAAGGGAAAGAATTTACGAACCCTCTTTGAGAAAGAGCCCCAAATTATAAAGCAGGGATTAAAAAAAGAAAAAAAAACCAAAAAAACCCACAGGATTTTGGCCAGATTTTGGCCAGATTTTGGGCAGATTTTGGCCTCTTGGCTCGAGGCAGGTTGAAGATTCCACAGGGAATGGAATGGCTGTCCCAGTTTGGCACTGGGAGGGAGCTCTCACTGCTCCTGGCGTGTCCTGGTGCCACCACCGTGGTGCCACAAGGGACAACCTGGGCTGGCTCCTGGCTTTTCCCAGTGTCCCAGCCCAGAGCAAACCCCACCTGGTCCTCCTGCTTCCGAGTTTTTGTGCAGAGCTGGCCGTGGCTCCCTCCTCCTCCTCCCTCGGGATACAAAGCTCACAGATGTAAAATGAGTCAAAAGAGGAAAGACAGGGAGGGGAAAAAAGTCCCCCAACCCAATCCCATGCACTGTACAATGTCCTCCAATTTTCCTTCTCGTACCAATTACAGTAAAATCTATTTACAGAGCCTTAATTACCAAAGGCAGCTGGATTGGGGAGGGGGAGGGGGGGATGGATATAAACCAATTAAAAATATATTGACATTTGAACATCATAATGGGGGATGTGGGTGGCTGTTGCCTCGACTCCTGCCCACAAAAACGGTGGGGTTTTTTTGCTTTTCTCATCCACCCACTCTCATTCCAGGCAACTTTGGAAAGACGAGACTGGATACCTGTGCCTGGGAAATAAAACACCCAACACACGGCTGGTTAGAGAGGTTTGGTGGCTGCGGATGTTGATTTGATTCTGTTCTGGTTAACACATTAAAAGTTCTGGCGTTCTGTTCCGCTGCTCTCCCCCAGTTTGGCTCCACAGCTTTCCCCTCGCCCAGTTCCTCCTGCCCTGGGAATTCCAGCAGGCAGTGGTTTGGATTCCTCCACTGGGAGAGGTTTTGTCCTTTTTGGGTGAAAATCATCACAGAATCGCAAAAGGGAGTCCCAGAATGGTTTGGGTGGGAAGGGACTTTAAGGACCATATAATTCCACCCTCTGCCATGGGCAGGGACACCTTGGGTGGGGCCTGGAGCAAGCTGGGATAATGGAAGGTGTCCCTGCCCACGGCAGAGGGCGGAATGGGATGAGCTTTAAGCTCCCTTCCCACCCAAACCGTTCCATGAGCCCATGAACTTTAGAAGAACCCCAGACTCCAGAAGCTCACAAACACAAAGGATCCTCCTGCTCCTAACCCAGAAGCTCCACATCACTCCATGGGCAGAGCAGAATTTTCAGGACAACCAGTGAGAAAGGAATGGGATCAATCCCACATCCCACAGGTTTTGGAAAGACAACAGCACCCTTCCAAATATTTCCTCCCTAGGAGTGTTAGAAATTGTCCTGCTGGACATGAGTGAGCTGCAGTGGGGTTTTAGGGCAGCAAGTGCCTCCCCGGGGATGGTTTTCCTTGCTCAGGTGTCCCAGCACATCCCTGAGCATCCCAGCTGGATTTAGCCCCAAGGCAGCTGTGATAGGAACAGGCTGCCTCTGAATCATTTCCCTTCTCCTGCAACACTTCAGCTACAGTCAGATAAGAAATGGCTGGAGATTAGGATCCCAGCACTTGGAAATCAGTGATAAAATCCTTGGGCTTCCCTACCTGGAACGAATCAAAGTGTGCAGAATAATGACAGGCATGAATTGTCCTTCCACCACCTCTATTTTCCTGAAATAATTTGCTACATAATCCCACCAAGCTTTAAGCTCTGCCACACAACAGCTTTTTGCCACCTCCATGACCTGCCTGCAAACACAGGAGTTACCCCAGCCCTTCCCAATGCCTGGAAAACATGTTTTCTCCCAGAGAAAAATCATTTTACAGCCAGTTGCCTGTGATCTGAATTGGTCACAAATTGACACTGGAAATGCAATGAGTGGATTAGTGCTGGAACAGGGCAGGATTCCAGCCCTAAAGTGAGTTAAGATCAGCTGTTTTCCTGGGAAAGGGTTGTTTAGAGGAAAATCCTCACATTTCTGCCTATCTGAAGTGCTGAGATAACCCCGAGAGCGGAGCTTGCTGCCCTTTGCTGCTGAGATTCCCATCTTTCCACTTCATTTACAGGATTTCCAAATCCTTCCCAGCGGATGGAGCCACTGCAGGGAGAGCAGCCAGAGCCGGGGTGGTGGCACCAGGACGTGTCTCTGTCACCTCTGCTCCTCAGACCCTGGCAGAGCCATCAAAGCAGCACAGGTGCTTCTCCCCTCCCCGGGATGAATAACGGCTCCGAATGAATTCACGGCGCGCCCGCCGCACCGGCACATCCCGACTTTTCTTGCTGGATAAGGAGCTGCCAACGCGGAGATAAAGCCCTGTTGATACCTTTTATGCAGCACCTGAGCCCATTCAGCCACCACCTGCAGAACCTTTTCACGGCACAGCTCAACAATTCCGCTTCTCCTCCTTCCTCAATCGCTCCCCATTGGGGCAGGACAAAGAGCGGCTCCCAGGGCACGCTCGGAGTCTTCTGCCTTTTCCCACTTGGAGAGGTCCCCGCTGAGTGTGGCTTTGAGGGACACGGCTGTGGATGACAAGGCCACAAAAGGCCTACGCTCAACGCCAAAAGCAAGGCAGGTAATTTTCATCTTCAGATGGATTGCTGTTTATTCAGTGCTGAAGTGAAAATTCATAAGGAATTCTTGTCTTCTTCTCCCAAACTTCTCTGTCCCACCTGGTGGCAGAGCGGGTTGATGACACGTGCCTCAGTGCCATGAGGTGACCAAACGCCATCCAGAGCTAAGGGGTGGCTGGGACAGAGGAGCAGAGATCCTCCTGGGAGTGCTCAGGACTGCACCTCATCCCGTGGCACATCCACATTCACATCCCAGTGCCTTTCCCAGCATTAGGGCAGGCCCAGCCCCATCCTGCTGCAGATGCCACTCTCAATTCAAAATGAGTTTTTGAAGTGTTCAGCCAAGCAAGCCAAATCCCAAATTGCTTTATAAACACTCTGCATTCCCAACGTGGGCTGGAGACATCAGCAGCGGGAGCAAAGCCAAGGCGGCTCGCAGAGGAACAATTTGGGATGAGGGAGGAAGAGCTGGAGCGCTGCCTCTGGGTGTTTTTGCTGTTCCATGGGAAAACAGCCTCATCCATCTTCCATCCTTTGGGGTTTTTCCCCCTCCCTGCAATACTGATGGTCATCAGCTCTGCAGTGGTGGCCAGCATCTCAATATTGATGGTCATTGTCTCTAGACTGACGCCCATTACTCCTGCACTGGTGGCCAGCACCACTACCTCAATGACCACCACCTCTATCCTGGTGACCATCACCTCCACAGTGATGGTCATCACCTCTAATGGTCATTGTCTCTACTTTGATGGTCATGCTCTCTACATTGATGACCATCACCTTTATATTGATGCCCACCACCTCTATACTGTTCACCATAACTCTACATTGATGGCCAACCTCTGCATTGGTGGCCATCACCTCTACCTTGATGGCCACCAGCTCTATCCTGATGACCATCACCCCCACAGTGATGGTCACCATCTCTACATCAATGGTCATCACCTCTACACTGATGGCCAACCCCTCTGCACTGGTGGACATTACCTCTGATGGTCATTGTCTCTACACTGATGGTCATCAGCTCCACATTGATGACCATCACCTTTATATTGATGGCCACCACCTCTATACTGATGACCATAACTCTACATTGGTGCCAACACCTCTACACTGGTGGCCATCATCTCTAATGGTCATCATCTCTACGCTGATGGTCATCACCTCTATACTGATGACCATAACTCTACATTGGTGGCCAACACCTCTACACTGGTGGCCATAACTCTCCATTCATGACCAACACCTCTACGTGGTGGCCATCACCTCTGCCTTGACGGAGAGCCCATCCTGCCCCCAGCTCAGAAGCAGGGATGGTTCCGAGCCAAAGGCCCGGTGGTTGGAAGGCACATTCCATCACTCCAGGAGCTTTCTGCTTCCCTTCCCTCTTCCCATCCACATAATCACCCGTTCAGTTAAAGAGGTGATAAACGCCAGACCCCAGGAAGTTCATTCCTTGCAGGGAGATGGATTTATAGGGAAGCAGCTCGGATACCATGGAGACAGCCAGCACTATAGACCCAGGGGAGACACTGGAGAAGAGAGCGAGGTGGGGAATTAATAAAAAATGCTTTAATATAAAAATACCTCTGCTCCCAGGTTACATCTGTGCTGGAGGAAAGACACGGCAAAGGATGCTTGGATGCCTCCACATTCCCCAGCAGTTTACCCACTTTGAGATTTTCATGGAAGAAGGACCCTTTGGGGAATGTTAAGAAAGAAACAGCAACAAGAACCACTGAGCCGGGACTTATTTGATTTCATTTGAGCAGGACCAGAGAGGGAAAGAAGGAGCTCTGCACATTCCGGCACATTCCTGACTTATTTGGAAAGTTTTCCAGCTATTCCCGTATATTGGCTCATTTTTCTCTTTTTCCCAGCGTCTGTCAATGGTGTTTTTGGAACTCAACAGCTCCTGAGGTGTTTCACAAAAAGGAAAATTGAACAAGGCTGGAAGAGCAGCAAAGGGAGAGCTTTGGGTTCATTTTTATCCTGAGGTTTTGTTTTCCTCTAAATGGATAAGGAATTTCACTGCCATGATTCCCTGCCAATGCCAGAGCCAGCAGCCGCATCATCCAGCCTGAAATTCCTCAGCCCTCTACATCCAAACGCCGTGACCATGACCAGGGAGGAAAAATTAGGATATGAGGGAAAATTTCCTCACTGAAAAGGCTGTCAGTGAAGCAGGATGTGCCTGGCACGCCCCTGGAGGATCTAACAGCCATGTGGATGTGGCACTTGGGGACACGGATCAGTGGTGGCCTTGGCAGTGCTGGGGGAATGGTTGGAATTGACGATCTTAAGGATCTTTTCCAATCTAAACAATTCTGTGGTTCTACGGAAGCAGCAGCCAAAACTCAGTGCCAAAAAAGGCGTGAGCTGAGCACCAGCATCCAGCAGATCCCGGCCCCTCCAGGCTGGAAATGCTCATCCCATCCCACCCCATTCCAACTGAACCCAAAGCAGCCTCCACAGGAAGCCAGGATTTTCAATTCCTGCCATTTCAAGCAGAGCCCATGTCCCCAGCCCAGAGACAGGAGAGACCCTCCTGCTCCTCAAGGAGGAGCCTCTGCAGAGCCAAACCAGCAGGAGGACACAGAAAAGCCCTGGAGAGCCAACGCTTCCCTCATCCCGCTATCTCCAGCCGATGGAAGCACCGGCTTTTGATGGATATTACTTAGGCAGCAGAATTTTCCTGCCGGCAGCTGGCACGCGAGATAACTACAGCCAAACCACAAGGGCTGCAGCAGGAGGAGGAGGAGGAGGAGGAGGAAAAGGAGAAGGAGGGGGATCAGCCTCCCCGAAAAGTAGCTCCAACTGTATCGTCGCCTTGGAAAAAAACAAGTTCTTTGGAAAAAGCCAACTCCATGCATTTTTATTTGGAGGAAATAGAGGAGACGAGCTCTTCTCCAGCTGCGGGGAGAAGAGCTCAGAGCCAGGTGAATGCAAAGCAGCCCCTGGGGCTTAGCTAAAGCCAGGCTTGCAAACAAGTCATCCAAACAAACTCCACGCTCCAGGTGCCGCTTGCTGCCTTTGGGAAGGACGCGCTCGGAATCGGCTCCGAGAGGGAGGGCTGGGTGCACGGGGAGGAGTGGAGGCACCTCCTTTTCTCTGATCTATTCTCTGCACCCTGCTCCTCTGGCTGCTTTGAACTTCAGGTTGGAAAATAAATTTTTTTAAAAGCCCTTTTGGAGAAAGGAAGGAAACTTTGGCTGCTTCCCCGGAAACTGGCTCCACTTTTGAATAGTAATAATTATTATTATTAATAAAAAGTTAATGCTGCTGTCACAGGAAGGATCTGTTTCTTTGGCTAGGCAGGGTGCCAGCACATGGATCCCCCACAGGCAACCCTGCTCTGTCCCAAAGAGGATCCCAGGTGCTGAGGGTGCTCAGAAAAAATCAGGAATTATGCTGGGATGTCACTCAACAGGGACGGGAAGAGCTGGCACGAGCGGAAGGACTTTTTGGGACCATCTCTCAGCGGGGCACTTAATCAAAGGCATTTCCTTAAATCCCTTCCTCTCCAGGAAAGCAAATCCCGCTGTGTTAAGCACTTTCCCAGAGAAATCAGGGCCAAACCAGCAATATTTCCATGGCATTTGAAAACACTCTTAAAGCACAAAGGAAAACTTTCCCCCTGGAGCATCCTCCACGTTAAGGAGCAGCCGCCGGCGGGGATTTGCTGCTCCAGTGGGTAAGAAGAGCTGAGCCAGCCCCGATGTTTCCACATCAAACACAGAGGATCAAGCTGCTGCTTTTCCCCATTCCCAACCATCCTCTTGGCTCGGGATCTTCCAGGCCCCTCCCCAAGCTGCTGCCTGCCTCTGGAAGATATATCCAGGTTTAATGTATGTATTAATCCAGGTATTGACTTTCCCCTTGTCCGTCGTTATCAAGATTTATCCGGCCTGATGGCCTGGCATCGATTGGGAGGGAGTGCATTCCCAGGGGTCAATCCATTCTGATCCACAGCCTGGCATGAAGTCGATCCCTATTTATTATATGATCTACGAGCTCCATTACTGAACTGCCAGGGAAGGGAATGTGGCAGAAAAGCAGGAAAAGGGAAAACAATAGAGGCAGGGAAGAGGGAAGAAGGGTCTGGCTCCCAAAGCAGGTGTTTGAACATGGACAGGGTTAGGGGGGCAGGAATCCATGGCATCCCTTCCCAAAATACACCCAGGAGCAGGGAGAGAAGGGCAGGACCTGAAAGGCACTTTGGAAACACTCCAGGATCAGAGAATCATGGAATAGTTTGAGTGGGAAGAGACCTTGAAGGTGATCTCATCCCACCCCTTGCCATGGGCAGGGACACCTTCTGCTATCCCAGGTTGCTCCAAGCCCCATCCAACCTGGCCTGGAACACTTCCAGGGATGGGGCAGCCTGCACCAAGGCCTCACAGGGAAGAATCTCGTCCTAAAGTCCCATCTAACCCTGCCCTCTGCCCATGGGATGCCATTCCCTGTGTCCTATCAGTGCATGGCTCCAGCCTGGCATGGAGGGAAACAAGGGGGCAACTCTGTGCCTCAGTTTCCCTCCCACTGAACAGGATTTAGAGCTTCTCCTTCAATTCCCAGTGCAGGAAGGAAGGCTGAGAGGATTCATTTTAAGCCCATTGAGGAGAAAAAAAATTCCAATTTCATAGAACCCTGCAGTGGTTTAGGTTGGAAGAGACCTTAAAGATCCTCTCAGTTCCAGCCCTTGCCATGGGCAGGGATGCCACTCAGGTTGCCCAGGGCTCCATCCCACCTGGCCTTATTGTTCCTTCAATTTGTGGTTCATTAAAGCTTAAAGGATAATTTGGATGCCCTGGAGGGAACAGAGAGCTGGCTGCAGGCACCACAGAGCATCCACAGGTTAAAACCAGACCCCCCCAATCTTTTCCATCTTAAGTGCCATGGTTTCCACCCTTCCCCTTTTCCTCCCATCCTTCAAATCAAGTTCAATATCCCCAGCTTCCCGAGCATTAAAATTTACAAGCCCCAAATCCTTCCCAGCTGGGCTGTGCCTGTAAATGTCAGGAGATCTGGCACTGGGAGAGGCTCAGAAGAGTTTAAAGCCAGGCTTTGTCCAGACCTCTTCCGTGCCCACCGGGATGGGAGAGTGTCCCTTGTGAAGGGCTAGTTCCTCCCCAGCAGCAGAGCCAAACATTAAATATTGGCAAAATCCAGCATGGAGATCTATTATAAAATCAAAGTAAACCCCAATATTTAGTCCATGCACTCAAGTTATCCATGAATAAACAGCTGAAGTGCCTTGGATATTCTCCCCATCCCTTGCTCTCCTGCCTTCCCTATTAATTAGTGCCAGGGAATGTGTTCCTGTCATTAAAACCTGTTTTCCACAGAGAAAAAAGAGCAGACTTTCATTTCATCTTGGATATCTCAGGTAAGGACAGGGACTGGGCTTATCTCCACCCCCCCACCACCAACAGCTCCAGGGAAGGGTTTAGGAGATGCCCCCTCACCAGCAAAAACATTCCAAGTTCCTCTGCTCCAAAGGCACCTTTGATAAATTAATTCCCTTTACACAGTTCTGCCAAGGTCAGGTTAATTCCTAATGTTCCTCAATGTTCTCCTTGGTCTTCTCAGCAGGGACATAAATCATGGCCACACGGCCCTGGTGGCACCCTGGAAAGTTGAAGTCACCTTGGCAGGACAAGAGAGGGGTCAGAGCCCAGCCCGAAGCGTCCCAGGGAGCAAATCCCAGACTCCCCGGGAGTCACACTGGAGCTTTTGGCTAAAAACCCAAGGAATCTTGGAAAAGCTGCACCAAATCCCGCCCCACAAGCCAGGGTGAGCTCAAAGGCCAGGCAACCTCCAGCTCAAATTTCCTCCCAGACTGGATAACCTTGCTCCCTTCTCCCAGACAGCATTCCCAACCAACAAGAGCCCCAAGAAGCTGCGTGCCGTGTGCTGATCCCCTGCTTCCATTACAGACTCCATGAGCACCTGGAGCCTTGGGAGGCATCGATAAACATTCCAACCCCTCCTTTTCACCCCTCAGGTGGAACACCCAGAACCCTAAAACACGGGAGTTTCTGCTTTCATGGGTGGCTGGAGCCATTTCTGCAGGATTAGGAAAGGGCTTTATCCCCGTGAGCCCCCGTGTGGCTGAGGCTTTGCCTCGGTTCCCGCTCTGGGGCCGGCACCAGGAGCCCGGGGAGCTGAGTTTAGCCCGGCCCGGCTTTGCTGTGCTCCCCAGCAGCGGAGGCAGCAGCTGATCCCAGCAATCAGGGAGCTTTTCCAGCCCTTCCTTCCCGCCCAGCCCAGGACTCGGCTGCCGCTTCCCGCCCTCCATCAAAGCAGCGCTCAACGCACCGAGGCCGCTCCTGCTCCTGACTAATTAAGATGGATGTTAATTGTCCCCAGCGCTCATTACCCAAGAGAAAAGCCATTAGCGGCTCTGATGGAACCGCTCCTCGCACTCGCCACCTCGCATGGTGAAAAATGCTGGAATTCTGCTCTTCTGTCCCACTGAGAGGCAACTCAGGAATCGTGGAATGGTTTGGGATGGGAGGGACCTTAAAGCTCACCCAGTGCCACCCCTGCCATGGCAGGAACACCTCCCACTGTCCCAGGCTGCTCCAGCCCCAGTGTCCAGCCTGCCCTTGGGCACTGCCAGGGATCCAGGGGCAGCCACAGCTGCTCT
>VZUI01045151.1:0-61803 GCA_013401135.1 Cettia cetti
ACCTGGCCTATTAACTCAGGCTGGGCTGACCAACCTCACTCGGGGAGCAGATCATGCCCCTGCTCCCTGAGAAATTCTACTACAGCAAGGTGTGCTCACTGAACAGGTATACACTGAACAACCCCTGCTCTTTTGAAAGGCATGAGAGAGACCTACTGCCTACTTATCACATACTGTCCATAAACAACCTCCTAAGACCTGTGAATTTTCAGAGATCCTCAGGATGCCCATTTCTTTCCACCAGTGCAGCAGTCAATGATATTGCTCTGTGCCAGTGAATTCTTGTGCCACATGGCACTGAAATTTAAAGAACTGGTGCAAGCTTACTTGAGTGGATGCCAAGTAACTGAGGATATTACTGCCTTCCCAGGGGTGAAGTGACAATGTTGTCAACTCCTCAGAAAAGAGGAATACATGTCATTCATCAGCCACATTTGAGCTGCTTCAGGGACAACATCAGTATACCACAGTAGAAACCTTGTCTTTTACAGGACATGTGTATCTGAGTCCTCAGGAAACGGACCAGAGGGAAGCAGAAACACTGTGTGCATGAGCATGCATGAGAGAGGAGCTGGGGGGTTGAAAACTTCTAAGGATATAT
This sequence comes from Cettia cetti, assembly GCA_013401135.1. Lineage (NCBI taxonomy): Eukaryota > Metazoa > Chordata > Aves > Passeriformes > Sylviidae > Cettia > Cettia cetti. Next base: position 602 of record VZUI01045151.1, read on the forward strand.
GCTTAGCTCCCATGGTGACAGGTAACCATTAATGTCCTTCCTGCAGAAACACAGTTAGAAATGCTGTTGCCAAGAAAGAGAGATGAGGTCTCCAAATAACTGAAGAAGCCTGAAGAAGCTCCTAAGGATAGTTCTGCAGAATTTTGTGGTAACCTAAATTATTTTGCATTACTTTTGCAAAGCACATATTTTGTATGAAGCAAATCCTTTAATTTGTTTAGTTTAAATATTTTAAAGTATTTTCCTCCTCATCCACAGATAAAAGATGAATAAAGAACTCTGCCAAACGTAAGGTTAGTAATCTCCCGAGATTTCAACATCCTGCTTTATAAATATTCTGCAACCATAGACAGATTGCTTCCAAGGAATGTGCGCTGAGGACTAAAGTACACATTATTAAATCACAGAATCATTTATCTTGGAAGAGACCTCTTGAGATCACCTAGCTCACTTACTTCACCAGTCTGTCTTAGCTGAAGAAGAAGACATGAACCTGTGCCACACCTAACCCAAGAGTTAGCAGGAAGAAGAGCCCTTTCTGCAGGGTCTGAACACAAGCCCTGCTGGGTGGGCTCCTGACCTCCTGCACAGGTTGGAAACTTATTTCCTGAGGCTCCCAGCAGAATTTAGGATCAAGATATCCACCCAAAAGTTAGGCTCTGCCAAGGATTGTGTGACTCTGTGAATTCACTGACAAGTCACCAATTCCCATGGGATTTTTAGGAGCAGAAGTTTAAAGATCTGTACGATTAGTGGGCAAAGCAGTATCAGTGACAGTGGTGAATGTACACAGATGTAATGTACCTAAAGGCCAAATTATCCCTATGGTTGGTCTGTTCTCTCACCAATACAATTGCTTTAATCTTGTTTGCCTTTTCCCTCTCAGCTGTAAATAATGCACAGCCAATTTAAGAAAACTGGAACAGACCTAAGGTGATGGCAAACATCTTGCTAAAGTCACTTTACTGGAATGTGGTTTGCACCCTTACTCAGCTCTAGAAGACCCTGGGGCAGAATGCCATGGCATTTTTAAAGTTCTTTTGGCAGAAACACAGGTTCCCCAGGCAATGGTGAAGTATTGCAGAAACACTTCAGAGCACTGCTGCCCATTAGCTACCTTCTCCAAGGGATGATCTCTTACAGATTCATCTTAACTAAAGGCAGTGCCAGGTGTGAGCATGGAAAACTTGAAGGCTACAGAGGGAGTCTCCAACAGCACAGATCCTTTGTCTGCAACAATGCCAGGTTTATACCTCTGTGAGGACACAGAGCATGAATCATGTAACTTAGATGTTAGTGAAAGAATTCTTGATGCCTTGTCCTTTTGTGTACTACATTTTTAATGCATATTACCTGTGTTGCTTGGTAACTCTCAAACATTCCAACACAGTTTTTGAAAACACATTTATTGCCTTGCCATGCACTCTTCACTTAAAAAGAAGCACTCAAGGAAAGCAGTGCATGGCAACACAGAGCTGGATGCTGATGGTTTCTAACACCATGCAGAACTCACTGACTTGCTTCCTGAGCCCTTAGCTGCCATTTCTCCTATGGAAGAACAGCAGTAGAGATTAGTCTGTCCCATCTGAACTGCCCCAGAATCATCCTCAATCATGTCTGATGAAAAAAGAGTATTATGAATTCAGAATTGCCAGTGTCTATATTAATGGACAAACAAACTATGGAATCAACACTATGAAACATTATCATATATTGCATAATGACTGCATTTCCCTTCCATTTTCACTTCTGCCAACATGTCCTCCTAATATAAATGGATATGCAAATGTATTTACATGCAAAGGTTTCTAAAACAATCAGTGCAAAACTCAGAACTGCAAATGGACAATAAAGGTGAGTTTACATGGTGTGAAACAGCCTGTGGAGAGCACATCTCTGTGAGGTGGAGGAGGATATTTGATGATTTTTGTGGGAATCAAGTGCTCAGGAGATGTTTCTGGACCAGCATCCAGCCTGATTTTCATATCCACACAATAATGTATGGATTGCAAACCCTGAACTGAGCATTCACCCAGTCTCTTGGATGGATGGTAACTGAGCACTAGCCACATTTAAAGAAAGCTGGAAGCTTTTACAGGTGGCTTGGAGTTTAAGGCATCATTTGGAGTTGGAAAAGGAACCTGTAATGTAGAAACAGCCTTCACCTTACCTCTGCAGCTGAAGGGTAATAAAAGAGGTCTTGGACAGGTGAAGATGGAAATCTTTAACACACTTACAAAGTGTGAGCTCAAAACCAAAACACTGATTTTCTCTGAGAAACATCTGAGAATAAAAAATTGAAGCTTAGACTTCTGTATCTCATGCTTAGTCTTGGCTCAAGTGGGAGTGATCATGGAGGGCAGTAAACAGAAGCCTTAAAGACAAAGAGCAAGGTGTCCTGGAAAGAAAACGTCCCTGAGGCCAAAAAAACCTCCCAAAACAACAAAACCCAAACATAAGAGGGGCTGTAGCTAATAAAGGGAATAAAAAAGCATGAAAGCCACATCATTTTTCTATGCAGCCAGAGAGTAATGCACTCCTTTTGCTCAGAAGTTTTGAAGCCAATCAGGCCCAGATCCCTGGTGACACAAATAGAATTTTTTTTCACTACTGTGCTCTAGTTTGCACTCATTAAAGACAGTGAATGAATGAAGAGAACTGTCTCATTTATAACTCGTGACGTGCGGACACACAAGACTCCTCTACGTTATATGCTTTGACAGTGTAAATCAAAGTCATCTCCTCTCAAGAGCATTTTCATAAGTTTAGCACTTTGGCCAGTCAAATTCCCTCCTGCTGTGCATAGACAAACAGCAATCACAAAACCTGCACATACACAGAGCTTTGGGGTGTTACAACTACACTTTTTTCTAATGCTTTAGCTCCTCTGACTGTCAAGCAGGAGCCAAATCCCTGCTCAGTCACGAATCTTGTCTACAGCTTTGGCAAGAGGGCAATCCTCAAAGCTGGCTGTCATCACTGCCTCCAGACCAGTCTGCTCACAGGGAGATCCCTCCTGTCCCCTGCTCCATATTCGGGGCACAGACACTCCCCACGGGCTCGTGCACGTGCCCACACACACTGGGAAGGAACCTTTCCTAAATTTGGGACGCATGTGTGAGCATCTGACATACACAGATCTGGAGCCCAGCTAGGCTTTTTCTCTTGGACTCGTTTTGCGACCAAGGAACAGTTGCAGAGCAGCCCCTCCTGGTTGAAATGGATTACTGCTTTTCCAGAAGAATTGGATTTCAAGGGTTATTTCCAGCTCCAGTCACTGCAACTAAGTTGTTCTCTAACACTTTACCATGCTGTCAGTTAAAATCTGAAGGGTTTTAAAAACACACTCTAGAAAATCATCTGTTAAGCTGAATTTTGGTGACTATCCAGAAGTGCCACTTCATAAAATCAGGTATCTGAGAAGATGAGTCACTCATTGCTTTAGACAGTTCATGACCTTCAATGTGTCACACTCCACACATTGCTGTGAATTTCAGTTACTTGTATAGAAATCGAAATCCATTTTCAAGCAAACACTTGAGAACATTTTCCTTTATTACGAAAACCACTTACATGCTTACATGTATTGCTAACTTTGATTGACTGCTGTTTAACTGTTCTACTAAATCTAAACTTTAGTCAAGATTACTCACAGTCAGGCTTTGTGGACATTTAAACATTAGGGGGTTTAACCATGTAGACACAATAATAGCACACAAAATGCACTCTCTACGTTATCTGTGGTGTAGGCAAAGCGAATTATATATTTTAATGTTATTGAATCTTTACTAGTCTCCACACTACCTCCTGAGCTACTGGCAGAATCCTACATTTAGACCAATTAGACTACTATCATAATTAGCATAAAAATTGCATTGGTGTCATCTCACTGTGATAGCAGAGTATTATTTATACCAGCACAAATGGAGATGCAAGCAGAATAAAAAGCATTGTTGCTAGATGCTAAATATCAAGGCTTTTTATATTAAATTAATGTAGCAAAAGAAATACAAAGAAAAGAGATCATATTAAAGAAAAGATTTTTGTCAAGGCCAATTCACAAAACTTAATACAAATAAATACATGCATATCAATGTTGACTAGTAAACCTAGTCAGAGAACAGCAAGATAATGAGAGCTCTTACATTTCATAAAAAGAGAAGAAAAGGAAGAAAAGACATTTTTTCATTGTGCTTTGGTTACCCGAGAGAATGAGTTTGATAAACAAATGTCAGACTGTATTACCAAAAGCAGTAATAAGTCATATATTTTTATGACAGATAATAACAGATCTAAGTGCTCATAGGCAGTCTGCTTACAAGTTTGTAAATTCTCTTTAATTTCTCCCAGAGAGCAAATTAAGACATAAAGTTAACTGATCTTTGCTGAGGCCACAGTTTCCCATATATTTTTTTTCAAGGACTCTTGGTTTATTCTGCCCCAGATGAACTTTTTCTCCACTCATTTGTTCTTTCTGCTTTAGCTGAGGCAGGACAGAGGGATCTGTAGATGTGTGATGAACTGAATCAGGAAGTGATCCAGATTAAAACCCATTAATTAACCAGTTCCAGTAACACACCATGTAAGCACAAAAGCAGGTATCTGGGCACAGCTTAGGAGGCAAAGCAGGACATGGATGGAGCAGCTACTGGAAAGAGCAGTGAAGGACAGCTTAAGCCACCCTGTGACCTAAATGTAATGCATGACAAAAATACAGTACAATGTCACAGGAATTACATAGATATATCTTGTTCTTCTCAGGTAAAATCATGGCTCCTGCCTCTTTATTAGAGAGGGTATTTTTCTGGAAATAATTGTTATATCATCAATTCAAGGTATTTCTATGCATAATTAACATGTTTTTAGCAATTATAGATGTGGACAATAACATTTATTTCTATTAGAACAGTATCTCAACAAAAAATCACATCTGTAAAACAACCCCCCATTTCTCAGTTACTGGTAAAAGTGAACTGCAACATCTTTTCAAATTAGGAACTGAGAAGTATCCAGAGAAAGCACAAACTTGCTGTAATATTGTCTTTTCAGGGTAGGAACTTCAGTGCAGGACTCAACTCTGACATCAGGGCCACAAAACAAAGAGGTACTTTGACTAGACCAAAAGTTGGTGAACAGGAGAAATATTTTTCCCATATTTCCTCATATTTCCCATTTTCACCATCTTCCCCTTTGACTGAATGTCCTCTGATGGAACATGAAATAACTAAGGGAAACCATGTCCTGAACTGTCCAAATGGCTCACAAGCTTTTTAGCAGAATCACACCATATGAGTGGGAATCAGGCCACTGCATCATGATGATATGTTCCATTATTGGAGTAAGTAACATCTCCCAAAGTTAATGTGCCACTGCACCATCACGATTCAAGTTATTTGACTGTAATAGAATTTTCAGTTCTCCAATATTCTTAATGCAGTTTCCAGAGTCTCTTCATTCCAAACAATGCATATAACTCTTCTTAACATTGCAATACAAAGCAATTATCACTGTTCTTTGAGAGGCCATGTAGATATATATATATTGTAAATAAGCCTTTAAAGTAATTTTCTTTGTTGAAAGAGGAGCTAATTTATTGTCAGTAATTAATGCAGCTTTGATTATATTAAGATACATCACTTCATTGTGAATGGCTTCTGAGACAGCATTACTTAATTTGTTGTGACTTCCCTGGTCTCTGTGAATGAATGACTAAGACACTTAATTTTCTTCTGTAGCAGCCACTTCTTAGTATTTTCTGCCACTATGATCAATTTCTTCTGAAGTGATAACCTCAGCATTACATTATGAACAACTAAAAACTTCCCTTATGAAAATGAGAAAATATGGGGAAAATATTGTTAAACCTTATGAAATATTTCCTTTAAAGGTCATTGCATAAAGTGCAATGTCTATTGCTCTTTTACACATATCTTGACTTCCTGGAATATTATCATTATAATCCATATAAGGATGTAATTTTTCCCAGCTGGCTTTACATATAATACACCTAAAATTGACCTTAGCATCAACCATAGATTTCAGTGACAATTATCCAGCACTTTGTGTCCTGAGTGACTAGAGCTCACGTGTTGTCCACTACACAAGCAGTTTCTGTCCCACAATAAATATACGGGATGAAGTTTGATTTATAAAAGACTTTTTTTTTTTCTTTTTTTCTTTTTTTTTTTTTTTTTCACCATAGAGACAGCTGTTATTTATGGAAACGCTCTGTAGAAAAATTCAGGATTTTTACATGTCAGAGGAATGTAAATTCTTGCTGCTTGGAACTTAACACAGTGGACTTGGTTTTAAACAGAAAAGTGATGTGAAGAGAAAAACAGCTTTCAGCAAAGCAGACTCAGTCATGTGGAAGTTACCCTGGAGACTAACCAAACTCTGTCACAAAGCTCCCAGTTCTTTCCCTTACTCTAAGCAGGTCCTTCAATTTTCAAACAGTAAAGAATTTGAAGGAGTCTTCTCTTTCAGTTCTCCTCAAGTTCTCACTTTAGCCTTGCTAAAAATAGGCAGGGACACAGTTTCAGTTTTTCAGTTTTGATATGGGTTTCTAAAAGATTTTTCAGCAGCTGAGAACACAAGAGAAGGTAGGAGCAGCCTGACAGCTTCCTCCATGGACACTGGTGTAAAATCAGAGTCCCAGCATCAGCACATTTATTTACTTGTGTAATGCAAGACAGATTTACATATATTTTTAAACAAGAATAGGACAAAAACAATTTGGATTTTGCAATAAAATCAAGGTCTACTGAGAAACTGGTTTTGCTTAGCATTCTCTGACAGGATAGACTTTCCCTGACATACACCACAAACTGGCTGAAACAGAAACTCCTTGGAAAAAGAAAGGGGGTGATATCAGTATGTTACAGAGAGGAAGGAGAAAGCTGTGTGCTTGTCACTCCCTGCACCTGATGGCCCTGCCCCCAGACCCACTGCTGAGCACTCAGGGTTTGTTCCCTAAAACAGGGGAAGCTCAGAAAGGCTCTGTTTTCCTACCAACAGAAAAGGACACTGACTGTGCTTTGAAAACGAACACCTCTGTCCTTCCTCAGCATGGCTGGATGCTTACATCCAGCTTCCTCCTCAGCTAGCAGGCTCTGTTCAGGCAGGTGAACTCACCTCACTGTCCTTTCTCTGCATTAACTTTGCTACAGAGATGAATTTTGCAAAAGCAACAAGTATCAAGAGCTGTTACTCAGCAACACAAAGAGGATTCCAGTGAACCTGTTAGTATAGCTACACCTAAAATGTGTATTGAGAAAAAAAACAAACCCCAAACATTTTTCAGATAGTGAATGTTATTCTGAAAAATCTATTTATCCTGTCTGCATGGCAAGCTTAAATTCAAGTGATTGCCTCTGGAGTAGCTGGATTGATCAAGAAATTCAGACACACGAGCACTTACCAGAAAATCTCAGAGGTGGCAGAAATAACAACTCTGCTCAACTTTATTCATCAACCTTCCTTGCTTTTTCTGCATCTTCACAAATATCTGTTAAAACTATTCTTGGGGCTTCATGCTTAATAGGAAGCAGCATCAGTAAAAATTCAGGTCGAGGACAACAAGGCAAGATGGTTATGATGAAAATTGAATCTGAAAACCTTCTCTCTTAATGTCAGTGTGGATCTTCACATTAAATTATACGAGAGGCTTAGGGCAAAGATGTGGAGGCATTAATGGTTAATGTAGTGGGACACGCTCCCTTGTAATTGCCTCCTGTCATTGCTGCAGTGCCTGTGAGATATTGTGAAGAGACAGAGCCCAGTTTACAATCCCACGTCAATGGATTTTCTCAAACTCAGAGGAAATTTTTCTTTTTGAATGAATTGTCAAACTCCATTGCATTAACAAATTTACCTGGAGGGGCATCACCAGGTTGGGAAAAGGAAAAAGGGCTTTCTTTCCAATAAGTTACAATTCCTGTGAAAGAACAGTAGCAAAACCAGAAAGCCATGAACTAGGACAATACTTTTGGCTGGTGCAAACAGAATTCAGCTATCAAGAGGGGTTTCCTCTAATGGAATTGGTATAATTGCTCCTCATTTACATTTGTTGCATTTGGCCTGTCAGCTGTTCTGAGGAAAATAAGCACTCAGAAAGGACATGGAAAAGAAAAAAAGGAGAAAACACCATGGCAACAAAGTAATTGACAGGCTAAGAGAATATGGAACTTGAACAACAATGGAAGCCTCATGTGTAAAATATTTTTAGGGCTTTAAAGGACAGTACTGGCACTGAGTACACAGAGACAGGCCATAATGAAGTTGAAGAATTTTATTTTATTGAATAATTCCAGGAAACGTTTCAGATCTGTTCAATATTACTAAAGAGATAAATGATACCAGGAATTTTAACTTAAAAACTTTGATCAATATAAATAATCTGCTTATAAAACTGAGCACTACTTTTTGCCATTCTCTCATGGCATACTCTGCTTTTCTATCACTTTTCCATCCAGAGTACCAAGTGTTATGTGCCTGTATCTGTTGATCACTGCCAGGTCTCTGCTATGTTTCCATCAGCTGCAATGAATCCAGATCTGTACAATACTCAGCATAGCAAAGCATATTCCCATGCTGTGGTCTTATCAGCACTCTCAGAGCACCCCCTGTGCCATTTCATCTTCTGTGGCTCAGCTCACTGTGCCTGCACCTGCCATTTGGCCAAGGACCGCCAGTGTTGTGATGACAGTGCAGAACTGTCAAACATCCTCCAGCTCACAGTCTCCCTGAGACTGTGTTGTACACACAGTAGGAAGCATTTTCAAACTCATCAGGGAGAAGAACAGAAAGAAAGAAAGTCATCCTGGGAGATCCAAGGAGTTGTTGGGGCCACCAACAAATCTTCAGTACCAAACTGAAGCCAAGTGTTGAAGTCTAAAGGTGCAAGTTAAAGGTTTCTAATGGAAACAGCTCCTACTTATCTGTTCTCATGAGCTACAGTAGACCAAGCTCCATCTTACTGAATTCTGTGCCATATCTCCAAAACCGAAGTAACCTTTCTCCTGCTCTGATCGTTTCACATCTCTTTTCCTCCTTGGAGGCTTCCTTCCTCAATCTTCAACCTGAAAGAGCCAAACTTAACACTTGTGCTCTTAATAAAAAAAGAAATCAACAAAAGAGCAATTAGATACACCAATAAAACCCTGAAAATGGAACCACACTACAGGTATCTCACAAATCCTCATGACAAGCACTAAGAAGTTTGAACTGCTTCCTTGCCTCTGGGGCCATAATACTTCATTGTTGCCCTTCATTAAGTTCTACTTTCCTCTAATCACTCTGCTTCAGCTCTGAAACCTCCATTATCTATCGTAAAAAGACAGCTTTATTACTTTTATAATCTCTGATAATAGAGATGGTTTAATATTTCCTAGAAATATGAATTGGCAGAAAATACCCCACTATTTAATATCACTTTTCAAATGTTGCTAACAAAATTCACTAAAAAGGTGAGGGGAAAGGAACACTTGAGCCTGGGTCATCCTCAACTAGAAACAGAGATCAAGGATACCAGTTCATGTTGCCCTGGGGTGGTATGACTTCCTGGTGGCTTTCCATAAATTCTCAGGTAGTTGGAGTGTCACTAGTCTCCTCTGCTTGTCTGGGGGCTAACCTGGAGACATCAGGGTTATCCCTGTACACCCTAGTATTGCAAAAAGATAAAGAACTTGGATACTTTCCTTTAATCCACCATGAGGTCTTGTTTAAAAACAAAACAAAATAAAACAAAAAGGTTGGAGAAGCTACACAGGGTGGGAGTCAGTTCCCATATTAAATGAAGGGTCATCGTTTGCCAGAATAGTTTCCAGCCTTATGCAGTGACCACCCCTCACTCCCCAAATTATAATTTCATTACCAAACACAGCAGAAAATTGTTTCCACATGTCACATTATTCAGAGATCTGGCACTGGCACCAGCATTCAGTATTGCCCAGTACTCACAGTTCTAAGATCTCTTTTCAGATGCTTGTAACTAAGCACACATGAAGTGGGCATTAGGGAAGAATCCTGAAGGTAATTAATTATTTTGCATTCTTCACAGGGTTTGGAAGCTGATGAAGCTTTAAAAGCCTCCACTAAATGTAGAGATAAAAAATCTATTCTTAATAACTAAATGCAGCAACAGCCCTATGGAGGACACAATCTTATCATTCAGGTAGAGAGTTTTGTTGATACACAACAGAAGTGGTTTCAGGTTATATCAGCCAGCTTAATTAATTTCCTACCTTTTGATTACCTATGTGTAATTTTAAACTTTCACTTTTTGAGTCAGTGAAAATTTTTTGAGGTACAACTCTTAGGTTTAACAGTTAATTCTGGTACTTTGGGAGACTGTTTTCTGTCAGTTATATTCACAGGTAGAGAAAACCAACTCAAGGAACAAATTAAGATATTTATTTTTGCATTGTTACAAATTTGGGGGGATTCTTCCATTAAATGTATTTAACAGACAACCTATTTGCACTCAGGCCTTTCAGCATTTTAATACGCTAAAATATATACTTCTGGTGCCGTACAAATTATGGTTAAAAATAATTCTCAAGGACATACTGAGGGAAAAAGAACTTTAAGCAAAATAACTCAAGTTGAAATAGTCAATTCCCTTCAACAGTGGTTTCTATTTCATGAGATTACATTCTTTACACTAGCAAACTATATACAAACATTACCACAAAACTACTGTAAGTGCAAAAATGTAAAAAATGTACACAAACATACACAAATTGCTGTGTTTCTGTCTGAGCTACCTTATAGTTACGAAATCCAGTACAAATGCATGATTTTTATTAACGTATTTGACTTGTAAGTATCTAATATTTAATTGTAAACAAGATTCAGCATGTAGAGCAACTTAAAACAGTTGTCAGAAGCTTAAATCATGAGGCCTGGAGACTGAAGAACTGTGCACACTAGGATCCAAACTGACATAAAAACCCACACATTTTCTGACTTATCTTGCAGGGGCATTTAGGCTATTTAACAGATTTAGTATCTACTCTATACAAATTCTTGGATTTCATTGTTTTACAAAATGCATACATTTCAGTATTTAAAGGAAAATCAGTATCACATTTGCAGGTATATGTTTCATGTTTGGTAAGTGTCTTGTTCCTAACCATTGAATAGCTTTTTGGTTTATTAAGAAACCTTTCTTGGCAACTCAATTAAGGAACAGTAAATGAAAGCAAGCAATGGATGTTCACAATCAACCACCTAGTGAGCAAACAGAAGCAGACACGCCCCTTAAGCACAGATGAATTCATGGGGGATTATCCAGTGAGTCGCTGGCAATGCAAGTACACATCGGGTACACTGCACTGCTACAAACCTGCAGGATTTAGGAGAGATAGTGGAAAGAAAACGGAAGCTGCCTTTGCATCGATGTGATGATTTGCCGCTCTCAGCCACTGCTAAGATTCTTAGCAAGAGTGGTTTCTTTGTTTTACAAAAGATGGCTGTCTTTTTGTTCAGGTACTTCCGAGGCACTCATTGATGTGTTATTTAAATCACGTGGATATTTAAGAAAACCCAGGATGACAGCTCTGTTTATTAGGATGCTGCTGGGCTAAGTAACAGGAATAGCAGTAGTACTGTCAGAGTATTTGGAGAGAATTAAAACATTGTCTATACCAGGTACAGCCTCTACAAATATGAAAACTACCCATACCATGATTTCAGTGGAAAATTCAAGTACAAGAATATTTTTGCCAACCTCCTTGTGCTAATGGAAAATACAGTAATGTTATCCATAAGCTTCCATTTCCAGGAAATATGTCCAGTCAAATCTCATTTTGTGAATTTTTTTAAGTGCTTGAAAACTCTTACAGTATTGAGCAGAGCATTTGATGAATCCCTTCTCATACATGATACTTTTTGACTTAAAACACAAGCTGAGCCCTACAAGACACGTTCTGCAAACTAGTCCTAATGTAATTACTAGTATGATAAGTTTTGTGATTTTTTAGGTTTTAACATTTCAAACACTGCAACAATGCAGAATATACACCCAAAATTAAAAAACCATTTCCAAAATAAAATGTTGAAGAAAATTTAGTCAATTTCACTGAAAAGGTTCAATAAAGTGCAAGCAGTAAATGAGAGGGTTTATATAGTGAAAAGTGAAGTTTAATAAATTTGTACAATCTGTATTGCTGACAATGAGAGACATACTATAAAAATGTTTTAACTTGACATCATGCCCTCATAAAAATACATTCTAATTGCCTTGCACTATCAGATCTTGACAGAACTGAAAAAGAAAAGAACACTGAAATGCCACCACTTCTTTTCAGCAGTGTCTGAAAGGCAGAAAATACACCAATTTATGCTACTGCAGTGTACTCTAATTAAGTGGATGAACTGGATTAGCTATTTACTACTACTAGCTAATTACTAGTACAGTAATTGCAATGGAAAAGGTGCATTGCTACTTACTTGCATTGATTCACCACCACTTCTTGAGAAGACATTCAGGAGGTGCCACATTGCAAACATGGAATTCATTCCTGTGCAAAATGCTCATGCTTTGAGCTCTCACTAAAGCAGAGCTCTCTAATTACTGAGCAGAAGTATGCACTACAGCAAGTATTATTACATCAGAAAATATTTTATGTTATTAAATCAGCAGGTATTTCTCCTCTCAAAAGCATCTCCTCCTGCTTGCAGCAAGTCATTTAGCTGAAATAATCAGGTCTTCAAAGTGTACCACAATTTCAGTGATTCCAGTGAATTGAAACAAAACTTCATAATACCACCTGCCACCCTATGCAGGAATTTGTTTTTACCTGGAGCTTTGTTTTATGAAAAATATTAAAGCAGACTGCAGAAGTCTTCCCAACAGAGGGGACATTTCCAAATCATTTACTGTCCAGCCAGATTCTTTGGTGTTCAGGAATAGCTAGTATAGTATCAGCATAAGCAAGCAGAAAAAAAAAAAAAAAAAAAAAAATTCCTTCATACGCTCCTTAAGGCCCATCAACAAAGTTTCTGCTAGAGGCAGGTTAACTGAACAAAGAGAATGAAAACACTTCCTCATCACCTTTTTCAACCTTTTGAGGCTGAAGTCTGATCAATAGTACCTAATGTCCCCCTTTCAGTGGGGATTTTCCACATGGCATATGGGCAGGATTTCCACTTATGAATAGCACAGAACTATGAGCAACTTAGGTACTGGCTAGGCATTTAAAGTTTAATCTACTGAAATTCAAAATGAGTATTTTTCTATCCCAAATAATCTTTACTTTTTATTCTCCAGTTTGTGCTAATACAAGACAAAAAAAGTTCATTATTGCACATCTATCACCAAGACTATTAACTGTCCCAAAATGGTACAATGTCAGGTGCTTAATAAAGCTCTGTGGCGATGCATGTCATCTACTAAATGGTAAATAATGTCAGTACCAGCTTTGATTTTTGTAGTTTTGCTGTCCTTTTTAAAAAACCTCTCACCCATTCCCAGTTTCAACTAAAGGACCCCAAACACTCACTGTCAAATAACTGATGACAATCTAAACTAAGAATACCTTGTGAGAACAGCAACTTTGCAATAATATGAACTTCAAATAAAAGCAGATTATTAAAATAAAGTCTGTATAGCCTTTTAAGTATGAAATTATGAAATAATTTGTTTTTACTTATGATTTTTCATTCTTACAAAGAATTGTTGGTGACAATTATAATTAATTGTTTTCCTGAAGAGTAGGTATTTTTAGCATTTAATTAGTGTAACAGTAGACAAAGTTTTTACATATATTGAGTTTAAATAAATTTAAGACACTTTTCTGTAGGATCATCATCAAATGATGCTCTTTTCAATAATTTTTGTAAGCTTCTAAACCACGTAAAGGATAATGCACATTACATTTTATTCACACTATAAAAAAAGCACAATATACAGGCCATATCCTTTAAAGTGCAACACAACAGAACATTTCTGCAACATTCAGGTTCTTCAAAAACCCACAAAAGTAGGTATTTAATATTTAGGAACAAATTCTGTTCATAGGTGTATTGACACTGAATCTAAACTCTGAATGGTTACCAAGCTTGTCCTTGCTGTAAGTGCCACGCTAAAAGCGATGTTTATGACCACTAAACAGTATTATCTTATCTGCTTCCATATTAGACAGCCTCATATCTCATGTCCACAATGAAAGCTTTTTTCCTTTTGTCAGTGAAGAGAATCTGCAGAGCCCTCTATTGAAGACAGTTCTTTGACTATGCTCAGAAAACCACTTTAAAGTCCACTTTGCTTCACCATACAGGAGGCTACCACTTCAGATGTTAAATCTACCAAGAAAAATATGGTAAATGGAACAGAGCAAGCATGTCTCTGAGTTGGCAGCGCATGCTTCACTATGTTTGGCACTATCTACCAAATGTATTGGTAACACACAGTATAAGCACGTACCAATTTGCTTTTCATTTCATAAATATTTTTGGTTGGATGTTTTGCTAGTAACAGTTGGAAAACCTCATTTGTTCCTGAGATGTGCATGACAAAACAAGGTGAGCTCCATCTAAAGCTGCCAACAGGACATTCTTCTGCATTTCCAGCCTTGCTACCTGCCTGCTGAGCCAGATTTACAATCTCAATCCTCCCCAAGGCGCCACTTCTGAGACTCTTCTTGACGCACATCCGGCCTGATCTGGTTTCTCATTCCACCCAGAACATTTGAGGTCGCCTCAGTTGCAACAATGAAAGGTTTCACCACAGTTGGTGGGATTTGGCGGAGGACTCCTCCTACTGCTCCAGTGACTCCTCTGTTCTCATGCTCACGAGCAGCAGTCTCATAGATGGTTTGGGCTGTGTCCGTAATCCCCTTTAAGAAAATAAAGGAAATCAGTTACACTGAAAAAGAAAATGCAGTCTCTCCTGGTTTTAAAGGAAATTTTAAACTGCTCAGCATTTTTCTTCTTGGTGATTTTATTATAACTGTAGTAAAACAATACTGATATAAATATGATTTAGTTCTTCTAATGAGGCTTAAATTAACACTCCTATGGACTCAGAGATGTAAATATTTTATGCAACTTCTGGTGGCACATCTTGTACATAAGGGAAGAAGCTCTGGGTACTGTGAACTATTGAAAAAAATTACAAACTTCACTGAAAACTCAGCTGACACCTTACATCAGAGACCCTATATAAGGTTCAACTAACAAAGTATAATAGAAAATATAATAAAAACAGGTTAGCATTCTAATTTATCATACACTAACATAGTAGAGAAAGGCTTCATTTCTTTTAAATCCTGCACTATGCTTAAACTCTACCTCCCTCAGAATTAACAGTAACTGGTTGAGCAGAAAGGGAAGGAAAGGATGGATGGCATAGCACAGGAAATCAAGTTTATGTGGCTCAGAATAATTGTAAACCATCCCAACCACAGAGCACTCAAGTCCTATTCACACCCATCTGCATGACGCCTTAGGTTTTTTCCTGCTTCTTCCATTCAAGATTTCTGTTGGTTTAAGATAATTCACGAAGACAGTCTTGTTCAAAGCTGAAATCTCCTTCTCCATTTGATCAGGCTAAACTAACATCTGTTATTTTATTCACCCTTTTAGGAAATAATTCTTAGTTTTGGTTCCCAACGATTGCTTCTGCACTCACCTCTTTCACAACACTGTATGCTTTGGCTACACCCTCCCGCAGGTCCACTGGCTGAGGAGCCAAGCGATGGCGAGGGAACCGTTTGATCTTTTTTGCTTCAATGAAGGTAGGCCCTGGGGATACCATGTCATAAGCAGTTTCTGCAGCTGCCTGCACATCAGGAGCAAATGCAAAACATGTAAGTGTTACAGCACCTGATCACAAATTTAAACTACTAATAGGGTGATGTAATCGAAATAAAAGAATTCTTATTCCACAAATAATATTTGCATTGGATTACAGTTTTGTGCAAGAACTTCTGGAATGTGCAGCTCTAACTAATTACTTAATTCCATAATGAAAGAATTAGTGTTGTAGGTTTGGGTGGGGATTTCTCCCCTCCTAATTGTTGTCTCTTCAAAGACATCCTCTAAACAGCATAAAATGTTCAAGATAGAAACTGAACATTTGATCAACGGTATTTCTTACAAACACATACAATCCCACATGGGATTTAATAGCACTGGTTTCTGACTATATATCCTCAAGCTTAGGCACATATATTACTTTTTTAAGTATATTTTCATTTTTGTGTATTTTATATTAAGAAACATAAATTTATTAACACTTTAATCCAAGATTGCCTTTTAGGGTTAAATCCTGTTAGTGCAGATCTTGTGATCTCTTGTGTAGATCTACAGAAATAGTATTTGATTGCGGTTTTGTGGTTTAGGGGTTTGTTTTTTTTCTGGTTCGTTTGGCTTTTGTTTTGTGGGCTTTTTTTTTTTAATAAGCACAGATAAGCTGACATTATAAAAAAAGGTAAGAATCTACTAGTGGATAACACACATGCACAGAGAACCCTTTCTCAGCATCAGTGATTTTTTTAGTGAAGCCGAATATATTTGTATTAAATTGTACATTGTAATGCATTAAAGACACTAAGAAACAAGCAGCAGCTTGGGTGTTCAGCAGTATTTTAACACAATTTTCTAACCATTGCATTTGATGCCATAGTTCTCACCCTCACAAACTGATGCAAACTTTGCCCAGTCTCTGCTCTCCTATTTATACAGCTGCTTTTCTTTTTTGGTAGATGTTCTCAACCTTAACTCTATAGCATTAAGATATTAGCTAAATATAGAGCACTCACTAGCCACACCCTTCATTTTACATCTAACTTCAGGAGTAATGCACTCTACCTGTATAGTCTGAACCATTCTGTTTGTTAGCTCCAGTGCTGCCATTGCAGTGGAAGTACCAAAAGAAGCTGCTCCTCGTTGAAAGCCCCTGACAATACGACCGTCCTTGCGGTACTGCTCTATTGGCAACCACACCAGGTCTTTCAGACCTTGCACTGAAAATGAAGACACAACACCAGAGTCAGACAGTTCTCTTAGATATGCAGAATGCCTTGAAAGGAAGTGAAAACAAGAGCCAACATTGGTTGTGTTGGTTTTTTGAGAGGGGAGAGGTGTTGCTTGGTTTTTAAAGAAACAAACATTCATAAGTAGAAGAATAGAAGAATTAACTTACCTAACTGCACAAGCGAATGCATAGGCCCTACTCCTCCCAAAATTCCTGGTAGCTGATTTTTCTTTATATCATTAAGCCATTCACTGATGGCATAGGAGAACAATTTATCCACACCTAATAAACTAAAGTAAATACAATTATTAACTTTTTTTAAACAAACAATTCCTAATAAGACAAATGCGTTCAATATTCACTGAAGTAAAAGATGTCATTTCAACAAAAGGAAAGCCTCCTCAAATGTCTTTCGTTGCAGACGGCTAAGGCAAGTATTTCAAATGTATATGCCTCATAAAACAAACTCAAAACTGTAAAATCACATCCAGTTCCACAGGAAGTGAACACGAAACTAAAACAAAGAGTTTATCATCAAGAATAGCACATATATTATTTTCTGCTCCAAGATAGAAGTTCTTGAATTACATATATTTGAAAAAAAAAACAACCCAGAATCAAGAAATATTTGTAAAGTCAAAAAGCACTTTGGATTTTAGAAGGGCATCTTAAGAGAAAATTTACTTTGCATTTGCAATGTTCAATTATTCCCCATAAACTTGTCCAATTTGCAATAGCAGTGTTCATCTACATTTTGAGAAACTTACCCGTGTCTGTAACAAAGCCTCTTCAGCTTTAATTCTGAGCAGTTCAACTGAGCAAGCCCAATAAGAATCCCAGCTAATGTTCCCTGTAAGTGAAATATTTTATTATCACATACATTTACTCAACCCATACAACCTGTGAGAAATAATTTCATCATCTCAGCTCTTACTTACAAGTATTCTGTCTAAATACTCCCAGTCTCCCAAATGTGACTTGTTACAATGCTATGAATCATGTTACATGGAAACTTGCAATAAAGAAAACTTGGCTTAACCTGCTACTCAAAGAAAAACATCTGGATACAAGAGGGCTTCTTCAGAAATAAGCAGCTATAATAAATTATGTAAACATAAATCTGCCCTTATAGTGTGTTCCAGGCATTCTAAAGCTACCATATTTCATGTTTCCATTTCTGATAGCCAGGCAAATTCAAGAAGTTGCTGCTTTCCATATTTTCTTCCTGATTTGCAATGACAAAGTGCAAGTCTTGTGCAAATAGGATTTTTTGATGTCGGCTTCTAAACTCAGTGTGATGAAGAATGCATATTTTAACAAGAACCATGAGCATTTTTTTCATCTGTAATAGATTCTACCACTGCTACTGAGGCCCATTTGTTACTAGACTGCAAGGAAAGGAAACAAGGAGAACAAACAACAATATTTTGTTCTGGCATTAATGAAAAAAAATAAAACAAAATGCACAGTTCTGGCATCAGACAGTGGTATCACACTTTGAGGGGCACTGCAGCTATACACTATGATTTCAACCCAATCACTGAGCTCATAAATGTGACAGTCAAGTTCTAACCTGGATTAATCATATGTGGGGAATCCACCCCCTAGTTTTCCAGTTAAGGGTGAAACAAGGTTTAGCTTTACTAAAACTAAGGGCAGGGGAAAGTGCTCTATATTTGTCATGTTCACATCATTAATGAGAAGGGAGCATAAAAATATAGCCCCATTCATGGGGAGCAGGGAGAGGAAAGCAAACAAACAACATCAAATTTTTGCTCTATAGCATCAGCATTATACACAAACCTGGTCCATTGATACATGCTTGCCATGGTAATCGAGCCGTATTGGAACTTCTGATGTAAAGCGAAATTCTCTGGGACATACAAAGAAAATGTTATAGTGAGAAACATGAAAAGGAAATAAAATTATCCTTCTGAAAAGAAACTCATGGTTTCCCATTCTCCTAGAATAGGATGTCATACCCTTTTCTGTAAACCATAAATCCTTAGTTACTGTGTTAGTACTTCAGAATAAATGTACAAACACAGTGGCAAATTCAGTTTTTCTTGGTTTATACTCATCTATTTCAGGTTAGCATTTGTAATAAATTTAAAAGTCCTGCAAATGTGCTACGAATCCTGCAAGTCAGTATCTTCATGCTAAAAATAAACAAACAAGCCAACAGCCACAAAATAATGATTTAGTCCTGCAAGAGGAACTTGATAAAAAATTCTGTTGGCAATGTATATGGTGAAATAGAACCACAGCAATGCTATCACAATCTAACTCTGCTCTGTTTACCACAGCAAACATCTATTGTTAGATGAATGCACATGGAAAAACTTCTGCATAACAAGCTTCAATTTTCATAGTCACTTCCCAGTCAGGGCTACATTAGAGTTTCTCTTATGATGTTCTAATTTCATACCTCTCTTCCATTATATTCTTATATCCTCTTCCTTTATATACGCTCATCTCGGATTATATTAGATAATTTATAGTTATACATAAGAGTACAAACACTGCTCTTTTCATGCATTTGTAAAACATCTCATTACTGGTTCTGTATGGAGCAGAGATTTGTTTCCTTGTGCACAGTAGTGTGCAAAAGTTAAGAAAAATCATTGGTGACCTTCCAGTGATAGAAACAAATATATATGCTTTCTACAAGCAGCCAATAAACAAACAAAAAAAAATGCACCTTGGCTGAATGGTTTATCACCACACTTTCTTAAGATATTCAGCTAAGTGTCACTGGAAATTTTGTAACAAAAGTTTACCTGAAAAATACTGGCTGATCACTGTATGATGTTGTTTCTTGTGAGAAATGATCATCATCTCCATTAACCACATCCATAGAATCAATGCTGCCATTTTCATTTGCTTGCTTGTGTGATGCAAAAGAAATGACTGGACTTGGTTCCTTAAGGCCGCTGACGTGCCTGGGCAAACTGCACGTAACTTCAGCACCAGGAGACTTTTTAACTAAGAAAAGAAGTTATACACAGTAAAGTGACTCATATTTTTCACAGTGATTACAGAGAGATTGCATTTACACAATTATTGCATCCTTAGTAAGTTCTAACGCTTATTAGTAGGAATTACTAACAGGACAATATTTAGAGCTCTTAGTTTTTGATAGAAGTTATTACATGCAGCTGAAGTTGAGGTTAGTGCATCAGCATAAATAATGTATCTGGTTCTAATGGCAGTACTGCAGAGTGCTTCACCACCTACGCATTTCAGCATGACATCTCCACAGAAATAAGTAAACTATAGCTGCTAAGAAATAGCCAAATATAGTTAATAGTGGAAATAGGCTTTTCAACAGATATTGCTTTTGCATCATCAGATAATGTAATTGAGAAGATGTACTGCTTCAACTGCATACATACATTATTTAATGTCCCTTGCATAAAATATAATTTTTATTTAATAGCATGAAGTTGTCTAACATAAAAGTCAATTTTATAAATAAGCAGCACAATGTATTAGTTTTATCTAACTCCCAATGCATATACACAGTCCTCAATTTTTCCAGAAGCTTTTATTAAATATACTCCAATTTTGGTTAAACCTTTTATAGAATAAAGGTTCTAGGTGTTGAAGACCCTTGTTCACATTTCTAAAATAAAAAGCTTAAATACCTAAGGTTTTTGAGTTCTAAAAAATCAGTCATTAATGTTAGTGCTAAAACCCCAACACAAGTTTTTACAAACACAAGATTCACATGTGAATTTATAGACACATACACAAATTAAAGGAGAAAGTAACCGCACTTTTATGTTAGATTTTTTTTTTTTAGGAATATACCTTCAGGATCTGGAGTAACTAAGAGTTCTACTTCTGTAGAAAGGCTAGTGAAAAAGTCCTTCAGAAAAAACAAGGCATCCTGATGGCAAAAAGTAAAACACAATCAGGTTAAAATACGTACAAAGACTTAATTCTCTAAAAACATTATCTACTATTTCAGATCTATTTCTATGCAGATATGAAACAAAGCATATTTTTTTTCATTTTGATCCTTTAACATACGTACAAATCACATAGAAATCTAGGACAGAAACCAGGAAGACCCCCCCTTAGCCACTGCACCCTGCTCCATATAACAGGATTTCATGATCTACCTAGTTCTGTCTTAAAAATTCAGGATTATTTTCATCATTTCTACTCTCATTTTGGAGACTGTTCCAGAACCCAGGTTATAAGGTTTAAAGGCTATACACCTTTCTCTGATTTGCAGTAGAAGGTATTGAAATAAAGTTTATATTTTTCTCTATAGCATCAAAGTCAATCAAATCATTACAAATCAGGGCTCATTACTGCTTCCTTAAAAGTCACTAATATCTATGGTATTAATGTCTTAATAATGTCATGAAGCTATTACAACCCAGTTTCTTTTTCCGACAGATGCATCACACTGGTGCCTTATTCATCCTATCACTGATGACAACTGGACTTTCTTTCCCATTTTTACTTCCAGCTGGTAAGAATTATAGCTTAAGTACTAATAAAAAGTATTTCTAATGACTGCATGCAGCCCTGTGCTTCCAAAAAAGCTGTGGTTCATTTCATAGAAGTTGTACAGGTGAATTTTGTTTATGGTACAAAACATTAGAGACTAAAAAGTAACCAAGAGGGAACATATTTCCTCTCTAGATGGCAGTATTTCCAGGCCATTTTTTTTCTAGATGAAATTATTGCAAACTAGACAGAGCTCAGTTTTGCTAAAAGTAAAATGAAAACCTGCTCTCTAATGAGTGTTGAAAGAAAGAAAAGGAATGAAAATCTTAATTATACTCCTAAAAAATGCAAACCCCATGTAGCTCTCTGAAGATTACAAATTAAGGAAGAAATGCCTCAACGAAGAGTAGCAACTGCACTTGACATTTGCCAGCACAAACATATATAGCTCTTACTGGTTTAGAAAAAATCCAAATATATTTCTTCAAATATACCAAAAATACCTGGCACAAAGACCTGCTAAAGAAAGTAGAACAATCTCTGTTCTTCCTGCCACTGCAGTTGATAGCAAGACAAAGCCTTCAGGTTACAGAAGCATTTCTCAAATGTCAAGTGCCCTTGACCAAGATGTTGTGAACCACTTCTGGGTTAATGATTAACCTTTTTCAATTAAAAACAATGAAGTCACTTCATGAACAAACAAAACCAGATCATTCAAGAAAAAGCAGTTATTTTTAAAAGCCATAATTCTAAACCCTTTGAGATTATCAGAAGTTTCAAGAGGAAAACTTACTGAGAAAATAGTTTTGCCTAAAGATATTCTTAGTTTTTAAATTAAAAAAATCTAGCCTTTGTAATAATAGCTGGAGCAGAAGGCAAGTTCTAGCATGGATATAAATGAAACAACAGAGATCCAAGGATTAAATAAAAAAGGTATCACACCAAGAAAATGTAAAACAAAAAATATGTACGATGGATAAAAGTATCTGCTTAAGAGAAACCCCAGGTATCATTCAATAAAGAAGAAATTATTTTATTTTTTGCACTGGCACGACCAACCTGGTCAATATTGAGGCGAAGCGGCATTAGTGAAACACGTAAACAACACTCCTGGGGGGATCTGCCAGACTCTGGACGGACATGTAACGCTTTAACTGTTAACTGAAAGAAGCCAAGATGATCAATAAAAGCACTAACCACTAACATTCACAATTATTAAATCTCAAAACAGGAAAAATTGACTGCAAAATTTCTGTACTATAGTATGATTCCACCTAGCAATTTCTGTATTGAATAAAAACTTATTCTGAATGTTATTAAAAATAGTTAAAAGAACCCCCTCAAAAAATTCTTAAATCCTTTATAGAACCGTTAAGACTACTGCATACCATATCAAATCTGCATGTGTAGTGAAGTCTCATCACTGATTCAAGCAGACATTTGCTCAAAACCAAATTGTGAAAGTTACCAAAGTAGTCCTGCACATCTACTTTTTTAACAGTCTCAAACCCATTAATATTTGACATGCTGACATTCAAACTGACTTTTGAATTAGTCTTAATATCCAGAAAGAGTCAAGCAAAAAATTATCAACAAATTATATTACTTCAGTGTTCCATGAACTCATGTTTCTGCTTCTGCAAGATTAAGAAGTGCACATAGCCCCCACAATGATAATGCAACCACAGTAATTGTAAGAAATTAACATTTCATAGCTATACCATGTTTGAATGTGCTTTCCTGGGCATCTCTTTACTGCAGTACAGGTAGAGAAATTTATTCATTTGTGATGTAGCTAAGCGATCTCTGATCTCCAGGTCTTGAACAATAAAAACTTGTCGTGACACTGGCTGCTCCAACAGACAGGATTCACCATCTGCACCACCTGGAGGATACACCTCATGCTGGAATTTCACCTTTTAAAAAGCAAAGAAAACCAGCATAATCAGTTTCATTGAAAAACACCATTTAACAGCAGCATAGTTCTTTAAAAAAGTAAACAAAAATCAGGAACATATACCACATATAAGAACTTTTAAAACTGTCTACTATTTTAAATTTACAGAAATACTATTAAGATTTCTGAACACTATTCAGGTTTTTAGCAGTAGAAATCTTCAAATTGCTACTCGTGTACATATTCGTTTTTAGCATGCAAATTCAAGCCAAAACAAAGAGTCAGTATAAGATATTAATTTCACTTTTTCTTAACATTGACTCAGCTTTTTCCTCTCAATCCTGACATTTTTCTCACTTCATGGTGAAGCCTGTACCAGACAATCTTGCAGTACTTGAGTCTTGCATCCTCTAATACTTAAGAAAAAAATGTTTCTTCCCTACCAACTGACTTCTCAAGCGGTTTCTTTCTGTCTTGTTTCCTTTCCCTTACTCACTTTACTCCATATAAATCCAATTCAGCATTTCTCTTAAATTCTGTGTTATCTTCGTTTGGTCTCTCCTTGATGTAGCTCTCAATTCCAGCTGTGGTGACCTACAGTACCGTGCCCTGCTCCCCAAACGCCGCCGCAGCGCGGCCGGCCGCGGAACGCGGCTGAGCGCACACAGCGAGCACGCAGCGGCCCCTGCCGGCCCCGCGCTGCGCTCCCAGGCAACACCGTTTGGGACACCTTTTATTCTCCTTGGCTGCTTTGAGCACTGCCATTCAGCATTGTACCGAGTTAGGGGTCCAAGGAGGAGAAAAAAAACTTTATACTGCTTCAGTGTTAACACCAACTCTCATTAAAGACCTGCAGATTGGGAGATGGCTATAATTCTACACATGAAGTTTTTTAGGTGGAATATTAAAATGCTTCCCTTTTCCCTTTTTTTTTTTATTGCAATGTCATGTTTTTTCTAAAAAAGGCATCCTTAAGTATCACATATTTCTGGCAAGCTTGAAGTGCTAATGGGATGAATTCTAAGTCTTAGAAATGCACATAAACTATAAAAAAGCCTTTATTTTTATGTATTGCCTTTCATGTTTATGGAAATGTTTGAAAACATTTTATTTTAAAAAGATTCTGTTATTGATCCATTTAACATGAAATACATTTAATTCCTTGCCAATATTATTCACAGCATCAGAAAAAAGCATCTAGTTCCTATGTTAGAGTTAAGCACAGCCTTAAAAACAATAGTAAGATACATATGCCTGAAGGGTGCTAAACATGTTAGAGGAAACACAGAAACAACTCAGATGTAAATAGATATTATTTGATATCCAGTCAACAAACTGATACACTGAATATTCTCAACAGATCCATCTCATTTATTTTGTTAAAACACTATTTCATAACAGGCGTGCCAATTCGGAATGGAACTAAAGAAAGAAAAACAGAACAGCAGTTGCAAATCTTAGTTATAATAAACAAGAACTTTTGTGAATATTGTAATGGTATACTCCATCTTTAGAAACAAGCTTATGTAGCAAATGTAAATGCTATGATAATACTAACAGGTTTTGCTGAACAAATTCTACATTCATCGCTTAAGTGATTGCTTAGAAAGAAACTGTGCAGAGCTCTAATGGAAAGGTGTTATCAAAGGAGTATAACATGTAAAGATACCCACACAGAGAATTCACAGCTGAAGCTGTTTCTTTTACTTACCTTGCTTAATTGTATTTCCATTAGGAAGTCTGGGTTTCTTCCTCTTCCTCCACATGCTGTATTCCGTCCATGCCTCGTTGGTGTGTGAGAAGGAGAACTATGGGGACTTCTGGGGAAATAAAAAGGAAAAATACACTTTTGCAGATTAAAGTTATCTCACTGTTAATCTAAAAACTAAATGCACTGGATGTAACTTCTTACCATTTTAATTATATTCAAAAAAAATTGAAATTATGTTACTGTTAACCAAATAATTTCTTGTTCAAGTAATACACACCTTTGGTGGAAACAGGTATCCCACCAAATTAACATTCATGAAACATTTCCTTCATTTTGGCTGTAATAATTTTATTCTGTAGCTCACATGACAGCCTGTAAATCTGACTTTCATGCTCCTTAAATCCTGATCTCTTTAGGAAAATTTGACAATTAATATTACCCTAAAACAAAATCCATTCCTCCACCTTCCATCAAAAATCAGCAAAATCAAACCCAGCTTGAACTGGTTAAAACACAAGAAAAATAAACTCTGATGTGTGATGTGAAATTGAGTAAGAATCTAGATGATCTCTAAGATCCCTTCCAACCCAAACCTTTCTATTATTGATTCCTTGTGACAAGAGAGCCAAGAAGCAAGCAAGGGAGACTTGAGATTGAATCAGATTACTCCAAATCAAAAGAAAACAAAGTATTTCTAAAGTATCCAATCCACATAATTAGATCAAACACTTACATGAAACTTTTAGCTGGGGAAGTTGGTGGTGCAGTCCCAAAATCCCTTCCACCATAAAGATGCCAAATAAGAGATATTTCCTTTACAACATAGCGTACCAGAGGAACAGGAAAATGAAGGGGAGCTTTGCTTGTATCCGTTTTTTTAATAGGTTGACTGAAATGATTTTCCTTTATGATAATTGCATCATCAACCATTATTTTTATAACTGGCTCTTCCTCTTTTTCCTAATTAAAAAAAAAGCATACAGCATTGAGAAGGTGAAATCTGCTTTCCTTATTGAGATGTTTAATTCCTTCCTACGAAAAGGAAAACTTTCCTGCACGGTGTTCTAAAGCCTATACAACACATGATTTGTTTAAAAATGTTTCTTATAAAGTACAGGCAAAAGCATATGAAAAAAAGTAGAAGCTGCAATGTAGTTAAAAACACCAATAAAAAAACCCAAACCAAAACAAAAAACTTCCCCACCCAAACTATAAACAAAACGAAG
Source organism: Cettia cetti (assembly GCA_013401135.1). Classification (NCBI taxonomy): domain Eukaryota; kingdom Metazoa; phylum Chordata; class Aves; order Passeriformes; family Sylviidae; genus Cettia; species Cettia cetti. The sequence goes on from VZUI01045151.1 coordinate 26,881, forward strand.
TACTAGTTGAAAGCAAACAGAAAACCACAGAAGAGCCCTGGCTATCCTATTAGCACTTTTGGAAACAAACAAGCTCAACTATAACTGGGAAAATGCAGCTTTTAATTAGGGAGTCAGGAACTGCTTTTGTCTATTACACAGAATACCACCAGACAACATGCAGAGGACAGACATTGGTGTAAAGTGACACACGAGCTTTTCTCTGAGGTTTGGCAAGAATCTTAGGTCCTCAGAAACACTGAGAGCTTAGATTAAGAGGGAAATGAATGAAAGATTACAGGATATGCAAAGATGTTGTTTTGATAAATGCTGGGTTTTGCTTAACACTTTTTTTTCCTAACTATGCCATTATTGTAAATCAATATGACAATGATTAAACATTATTAAAATGTAGTAAAACTGCCAATACAGCTCAATATAACATTCAGATAAGAGAACAATTACATAGTACTGAGATATAGAAAAATCTAATCCATTTGAAAATACTTGCACTCATTCCTAACAGTAACAATGAATTCCTTTCAAATGGAAAAGCATCACTAAGCAATCACAGGAATCTATGATATCTTATTTGTCCAGGTTTTACATAGGCTTCTCTATAATTCAGTATATATATATGTTTTTTTGGTTTTTTTTTTTTTTTTTTAGTAATTTTCAAAAGGATCTTACAGCAACAGCAACTTTAGGAGCAAAAAGAATGCAGAAATCATCACTTTCTGCTGGAACATCTCCCATGGCCTCACTTATCAGGTGATGAGTAAATGAAGCGTAAGTGGGACTTGGCTCTTGTGAGACATTTCCACTTTCATCTGGAAACAGGAAGAGATCTGAGCAAGATGGTTCCTGAGTTTGAGATTTGTCATCCAAAACTCCTGGGAGTTAAAGTAGGGTGGAAAAAAAAAAAAACATGTTTCAGTGTAGAAACCCTTACAAAATACAAAAATTAAGTAAACTAATGTTTGTAACTTCAATTATATCAAGGAAATTTGCTTATTATATCTTGAATCAATTCCAACTATAAATAATATAAAATTCTCAAATTTCTTATTCAGGTAGTAAGACCACAGCATCAAAAACTTTCAGTACTACAGTGACTGCTCACCTTCCACCACAGAAAAGAAGACCAGACATCATGGGAATAGTAATGGAATAGAAATCTACTTGCAGTACAAAATCCTTATCAAATTTAAACCTGAATTACATTCTAGCCATAATACAGAAGCTATAATCGTGTGATAAAATCAATTATCTTGTTCTATCTGATAACTGAAAAAATTCTTTATAGCTAAAAGTTCTTCCTGTGACTCAGTGCTGTACCATCTTCCTGGACCTCCCTCATACACAGAAGAGAGGTCTTTGGTTTCTCCACAGTCACTTATACTCCTACAGGACTTGGGGTCTTGACAGAGCCCCAGAGATTGATTTCTTCCCTGCTGCTTACAGTACCTCGGTAATGTGTATTTGACTAGAATCTCAAAGTATTTCTGCATTACCATTATTAAAAGTAAGAATCTGTTCCATAGTTTGAAGATTTCAGACATCCTAAGTACCTGCTCCCATTCTTATTGCAGTATCTCTACATACACAAAACTTTCAATCCCACTTTCTTTCCAGAAAAGTTGTACTTTATATGTAGTTAGGCCTTCAGAGAATTCTTACCATTAGACTCTTGCTTCATGGCAGAAGTAGTCTGTTGAGTTTCAATTTCTTCCATTGCATCACTCATCAAATCCCGTAAAATCTGCTGCTCTGATTCAGCAAGGCCTGGTCCGTGGGAAGACGGTTGGCTAAAAGTCTCTACCTGTAAGAGAGGAACTATACATAGTTACATCTCAAAAACAACAAATGTCAAAAAAGATTTTGCTAGAACAGCTTGATTCACAGCTCTTAAACCGTGAGGAAAAAACATCTTGTTAAATAGTCAAGTGATCTGAAACACCAAGCTGGATGATTCATAAAGTTGGTTAGAACATTATGGTTCAGGGTATTTAGATAATCAGAGTACCTGGACAGCTCATATATGTCCTGGAATTTTCTTCTTTAGATAAGAATAAAGTAAAAGAGGTAAACAATGTAATGTTTTAAAATATTTAGTGACCAAAGCAGAAAAAAAATTATTTTAACTCTGAAATATATTTTAAATTAGATACAATTTGGTAATTTCTCTGCAGAAAATCTCATATTATTTGTAAATAGAATGGGGATTAAAATTAAAATATATTAGCAAGAAGCAGAAGGTTAAAGCAAAAACTTGCTATCATTTTGCCACTTTATACCTTCATTTTTGGCTTGCTAACTCCACGTTTAACCTCTGTCTTCGCAGGTGGATGTAAATCACCATAACTTGCAATATATTGTATAAGATTCATTAGTGCAGCACAGGAATCAGAGCAGGTACGAATATGGATTACATCACTGGAACAGTGCAGCTCAAAACGTGGTTTAGTCTAGACAGCAAAAATGAAAAAACAAGAATAAACTTCAAATTATCCTAATGTTCCATAAAAATGGCATACACACATATTTGTTTTTAAATTATTTTACTTAACTAGTCAAAAAAGTAGTCAAAAGTACAAGCAAACTGAAAAACCTTTTTCGATTTTAAGTGTAATAAAGTAATTTTCAAATCACAATCTCACATGAAGATTTTACATTTTAGTTTGTGTTAAATACTTACTCTTTCTCCCTCAGAATCAGATTTCACTGCTGTAATGGTTAGTTCCAGCAGACCCATGTCCATAACACGAACATAATCTGAAATATGATAATTTAAAAAATTCCTAAGAAAATAACAAAACCCTATATACCTATAGTTATAAAACCATTAACACCAGAATGGGCTGTAAAGGAATCAAAACTTTTTATATCTCTGCATTTCCTTCTTTGATGAGGATTACTTTCAGAGTTCAAGTTTCAGCTACTCAAATCAAGAACTTGAATCTTTTCAGTCCAATGTATCACTCCCACTACCACCATCTGTGTGCAGTGTAATCTTTTAAGATATTTATCTTCATCCCATCTGTGTGAGTTAGAGAAACCAAGGCACACAGAAGCTGAATGACTAAACATTGTATCAGATTTTTAGCTGATGCGAGAGAAAACACATGTTCATATTGTACTAATCTTTCAGTGCTATGAATAACTTATTTGTCCTCTATTGTTGTTGAAACAAAACAGGTTTACCTTTACCGTGTCCTCTACTAGAGATATCTTACCTAAGCTAAACACATGGTTGTGGGCACAAGATTTCATAATTTCTCCAACTCATTTGTTAAATATTGATTCAAGTTCCTCAGTCCTTAAAGGTTCTTACTATTCCAATGAGAGCAACCCAGCTGGTAGTATTCTTTTCAGAACTTACAACTCTGTGCCAGATAGCACCTTTCAACTGTTTTAACTAGTTGAATCTAGGTCAACTATTTAGAATATATATTGCATGAGATTTCTTTTCTAAGAAAACTTACTTTTATGAAACTCCAGATTTTTAAATATATGCTTTTCCAAATACCTGTTATAAGCTGTAACAAGATACTAAAGTAATTGCAAGATGCTTTTCTCTGACATAACTCTGGATCCACAAATCCAAACCACAACACTCAGATTTTTATCAACATTGCACTATGTTCTCATACTCGACTTGCTGCTCCTTATCTCCTCAGAGTTCTTCTTCAATAACATTTGTACATGCTGAATATGCCTGTAATTTTGGCTTTTTAGGCTCTGCAATTGATCAGTCACATCTAAAGCATCCTTACCTCTATGGAGGTTCACCATGACAGTGTTGCACTTGTCAGACAAATGTAAAGCAGCTTCATCTAAAATTATCCTAAGAGACAAAAACAAAATGAAACTAAAATTCTAGAGAAATGCTGTACAATTAGTGAGTCAAAAGAAATTAGTATATTAAAAATATTTTAAAACACAAATATACCTAGCCTATCTTAAATTTAAACTCTTCACTTTAAACTTTCATAATTCTCACATCTATTGACAATTAATCACTGTAAGATATTTTCCCCATCGTTAATTACATATTTCTTACATTTCAATTTATATATTTGATCCTTTCTAGAATAGGAAATAATGCCTTAATCCTTAACACTTATTTCTATCTCTTTCTCTTCTTAATAAAGTTAACAGAACATTTGTTTCAAAGGTCATTTAAAAAGCTTTATCAATAAAAACAATCAATTTAGTAGATATTTCACAACAGAACAGGTAAAACAGAATGAATACTCAGCTGAAGTTACAAGAAAATTATCAGAAGTTACAGATATTTTCACTAGTCATTAAACATTCAATTAATTAATACACTGTCTCCAAGTAACAAATTATAAGAAATCTTAAGGTCTTACTAATTCATAAAATAGACATAACCTCATTTCAGGACATTAAAACACAGAACTGCTTGTAGTAAAAAGGAAGCAATCCAACTAAAAAGTATAAATAAACAAAATTATTTAACCTAATAAAACAGAAGGATTACATGTGAGCAAATTGTATTTCAGAAGATGGAAACCAGTGTGATCATTTACTCAACATGAATGCTTCTGAGGTCAAAAAAGCAGATAGGCATTACAAGTTTTACAGGCACTTACATGATTCACAATCATTTAAATCATACCTGAGAGTAGAAGAGGATTTATCTACTGCAACACTGCTGGAAATGCTGAAAGTTTCAACAGTAAGTAGAGATCTGACTGGCAAAAACAAGGGCCTAATAACAAATAGGAAAACCAAATTATTGCTCTGTACCTATTTAAAAGTTCACTCAAAGCCTTATAGATTACCTAACTCCATCTTCCCAGACCTAGGCAAGTCATATCTTACTTTAAATTCCTTCCAGTTAAGGGATCTCTGTTAAGAACCTTTTACAAAAGTGCCTAAATAAGTATTATTTACAGTATGCAAACTTGAACATTCCTGAAGAGTAAGTACATAGCTGCAGAGCCAAGAGACACTTGCATTTTACTTACCTGTAATCAAGAGCACAACTCCACAGATGTACATGAAAAGTTGTAATTGTAGCTGGAGGATTATATCCCAGAACAGGCTCATCAGAAATATTCAAAAAATATAAAATCTAAAAATCACAAACATATTAATACTTCAATATCTGTTTAATTAACAAACAACTACACATCACAAAAGAGAAACTCTGTAACAGGTATGACAAAAAAAATGTTAGATTAGTAGAAGGAAAAGGTGTGAACAGCCTCAGATATTTAGAGATGCTTACTCAATATCTTTATAGAGAGAGGCATGGAATGCAAACAACACAAAAAACCTCCATAAAAGCTGCAGCTTCAAAGGTATGGAAAAGACCAATCCACATACACTCAAGTGTCTCCTTGTAACAAAGCTTCACAATGCCTTTTTAAAACACTGCCCAAATACAGTCTTATTCATCCCTCTTTGTAGCTGTTATTACAGTGCTTGCATTTTCCTTGCTCTCTCTCTGAAAAGTTCACTTTTCTTGTAACCCTCTACATTGTTCATGTTATCTTCAAGTCTTTCCTGAGGGTTGGGCATGGGAAATACACTCAGAACCATGTGCATGTTCATTGTATAAACAGCTTTCTCATATACTACAACATAAAACTAGCTCTGCTGTCCTCCTCTAGAAGTTCTGTCATAGTTCCCTCTCCAATATGTTACACTATAAAAGTTCTTAAAATATTCCAAGCCTGGGGCATACCATCACTGCTAGTCTTTTAATTTTTTCTTCTAACTACCTCTTTGGATTTTTTATTTGATCCCTCCTCCTCCAAAAAGTATTGCCTGTGATGCACTTGGGAATGTTACTTGAGGAAAATTTCATAGAGTAAAGAAGCAACATGGTGTAAAGCAGGCTACACAAACCCACAAGAATATTATGCTGAGGAGAAAATAACAGCACAGCAGCGTCTAAAGTCCCAAGTTCACCTCCACACAGTTATACAGTAACAATGCATGTAAAAACCACTATATTATACAGACTGGAGGATAAACAGGAGAAGCTTGAGTGTCAAGGGTTACTATCTGCAATCCAATATGGGGCAGGTACATTCAACAACACTGCTCCTGTGCTAATGGCTTGCCTTGCCTCATGCGCACACACACACACCAAGGGGCTCCAGCCCTGGCTGCTGTGCTCGATCTCTGCATCCACACCTATGACTACAACCCTTCTCATTCAGAAGTGTTTGTGTAAACTGCTGCTCACTGCCTCCCTGAAGTCCTCCAGTACTGCCATTCCAGCAATACAAAACAGGAAATGTACAACTAAGAAATGACACCTGAGGGATAAAGTCAGCAGAAGGGAAATATACAGAAATGCTTTCAGAACTGCAAATAACACATTTGCTTGCTTTGAGGGTATTTTTAACTTCAGGATTATTTATGTACTTGAATAGTACTGGATGACTGAGATTTTTTTATCTGATTTTTACACAAAACTCAAAACCCAAACCCCAACAGAACGAAGTAAACCCCCCCAAGAACCTCCCTGACATGTTATGGGCAGAAAGTGAGGATGATGAGAGGAATCAAGTGAACAGACAAGAACTAATTTAAAAGTAAGATTACCACCTGTCAACGGTCTCAAAGAGAAACAGTAAAGAAACAGTCGCACTTTTAAGAGCGGAGTACTATAATACGGCACAGCCTAACATCAAAATTTCCAATCAAGATTTAGCTTGATAGTTAAGGCAATGAGATTGAAATTGAAGATGTAGTCAAGAAAGCTGTAGCAACCTGACCTGTTCATGCCAGCTTAAACCTGAAGGTAGCACTCGGTGCTGAAGAGTGGCTCCTCTTAGTCCAACAGCAACCAGAAATTCCTGCACAACAAAGTTGCAAGACTTGGCTTACAAGGAAACACATGTAACTATTTTACATCTAGATAATGAAACAGTGTCACCCTTCTGCTCCCAAAAACCTCCTGGTGTCTAGAAAAACCCTGCTTCCCAATACACAAACCCTGGATAATACAGTATCATACTTTTTGCAACAGGGGAGCATAGAAATGGCAGCTTGGTGGTGGTGGTGGTAGGAAGGAAGGAAGGCTGCCTTCACATTCACTCTGGGATTCAGCAGAAATTACCAGGAATACTAACCCAAAGTAGCTTACATGTGAGAAAATCAAACCCCCACAACATTTTGCTGGACTGCAGAACTCTTACTTAGATAACTCAACCAACCTTTGTCACCACTATGCTAAGACATCATCTTTCAGCCACACTAATGAATGCTACTGTCATTTACCACTCCCATTCCAAATAGGTAAGCAAAGGCTGCCTATTAGAGGACACTGCTAGTTAACTGAAGTGTAACTCTGTAGCTGTTCTTGCTGTTTCAACACCAAAGACCTTCAACAAAAACAAAAAAGGTCAAGTATTCAAAAATGCATTCAATCAAGAAATAGCATAATCAGCAAAGTGAAGTTTTGCAAGAATTAGTAAATTAAGCTGCTGCTTAAATTTTATAATGTACTCAAAAGATTCTAACAGAAAATTAGAGTTGGAAAATGAATGTCCTAGAACTATATGGTTTCTTCACCTATAATCCTCCTAACTAACCCTCCTCCTGTCTAGGTGTTTCCATATAAACAAATGACACAAACCTTTGTATTGCTCTCTATTTTGTCTGATTGGATTTTGACTGCAACAGTCAGCATACTTGGACTATCCACTCCTACACCATCTGAAGTAGTCCTACTAAGACCATCTTCTTCAGAAAAACAAATAGTAGGCTCTAACCAATGGGGACGTATTGTGCTGGGCAGTCGTACTTCAGAGGAAGGGACGACTCCATCTACCAAACCTGCAAAGAGATTTTGGAATGAATTATCAAAGCTGCTACTGATGAAGTGTTAAGGAAAATCCTTTTTATGCTTAATGCCTACAAAGTTACTTTAATTACCAAAGTTAGCCATACACAACCAAGAACCATGAAGGAAAGGTTATGGTGATCAAATATTTAAAGCCACAGTTCTAGCTATAATGTTCAATGCGGCTGTTAGGGATTGAGTTTTTTATTTGCCCAACAAAATAGAAAGTTGAAATAAAGAACATGAAGGAACATGTGTCTCCATTTTATGAGATAGAGCCAGGCTAACTTCTAAACACACAATAATTAAGCCTTGCACTGAAACATGAATACCACTGATTCAGAGGCATCTGAGGGGGAAACCTTAAAAGGTTGAACTACATTGGGGTTACTAGACATACACGAACTATATAGCCAAAATTCTTCACCTGTGGACTACAACTAGCTACACAGGAAAAACACAGCAGCCACTAGTAACCTGTAGATTTTCAATTACACAACCAATAACATGTAGGAAGAGTGTATTTTCATAGTAAAGAATAGGCTGTACAGCTGATTTGCCAGAGGATCACAATATCTTTAAAGACCAACAGTTGTCTGTAATATTGGAGCTGAACTATAACTAAATACTGCTATAATGAAGTTGCATTACTGGAGCATTAGAAACATTAGCCGTAAATTATATTCATTGGACCAAATGATACACTAGGAGAGAAAAGAGAAAAAAATACAGCCTTTTTCCTAAAAAGCTTCAAGCTTAGTTAATTTCAAATTTAGTCCCAAAGCCACCTCAGTGCTACCCCTACCTTGATGATATAAATTGAGGCTGCTAGAATGGACACAAACATAGTGTCTGTCCTCAAAGCCTTCATATTTAGTCACACTGAAAAGGGAACCACTGTTGAACTCAAACCAAAATTCTCCATATTTTCCTTCCAGTGTATTTCCATCATCCTGCTGAAGGAAGAAAAGATAAGATTGTTAGCTGACAGTTTGCTGTATTTCGGCAGTCTAAACTAACACAACACTTGCTACCAATACATGTTTTCCTGCTTGCATTTCAGTTATTCTCACGTGAAACAAAGTAAACAAAGCTTGCAAAATACTGTGTTGCATTACTGCCCAGTTATAGTAGTATAAAGATTACAGAATAACTGTTAAAAACACTACCTCCTTCCAGATGAGTACATACAGCACAAAGAAGATCCATGGTCAAAACAACAAAAAACTTGTTCTAGCCCCAGTGCCTCACCTTTACATCTGTGAATATTGACACTAATCCATGTGTCACATTTAGCAGAACAGACAGAAAGCTTTGTGAGCTCTTATTCTGTGAGTCAAGCTTTTTCCTTCTGCGTGAACGATAGTTTGGATCAACAGTGGAATAATACTGTAGTGTTTCTTCCTCTGATCCACTTTCATCATCTAAAAGATAAAATGAAGAGCAACTCATTCTCTAGATAGTACACATATTATGCCAATAACTCATTGCTTCTCCATTGGCAATGCAATTCAATTTCACACTTACTTTATCCAATTAAACAGTAATCTACCTTTTTTTTTCTTGATTTTATGTTTTCCCTTAAGTTTATAAAATCTTTCCACTAACACCTTAATCACTTCAGCCAAATATGCTTCTAAAGCACTATAGTTCTAGATGATTTATTAAGTGTATTACCATAATGAACTGCAGATTTAAACTGACTAAAGCTGTCTTTACTGAAAGTGTTGATGAGCTGGCTGGCCACAGATAGTCCAACACCATAAGAAAGGTTTTCAAATGTTTCTACAGGAGATGGAGCTGTGGGTTCCCATAACAATAAATCATTGCTGATCCTAGGAAGAAATACATTATTAGTACACAAAATATATGATTATACTCCCATTTTGTATTAAGTCAGTCAAGCATAAATCCTTTACAGACTATATATAACAGATTCAATAAACAAAACAGAGAAAATAAAGTTCACAAGAAACAATAATATATTCATGAGTAAAAGCAATATAAAATAGAAGTAACTTTTATTCTGTAATTATGGTATGCACATATCAAAGTCTAACATATGATAGTGACACATAAGCCTCTGTAAGTAGGTATCAATTAGCTCAGTAGGTTGGAGGGGGTGTTGAGAAACCCCTATTTTGATCACATCAATTTTCAACTAAGTTGCAGGAAACATTCATTCTTTTGATTTCAAGTGACTGTGTCTGTCAGGGTAAAGAAGTATGTGACATTCAGTACAGAAGTATTCCAACAGAATATTCAATGGAAGGTCCTGCTTTGTCACTTTGGAAGTGAAAGTACTCAAAGTAAAGTAACACCTATCAGAGACTAAAACAGATCAGCATTCTCTCTTGTATACTGCATAGCACAGTAACAATCTAGTAGCATTTCGTTGGTTTTCAGCAAACGAACAGAAATAAATGGTGAATACCCATCTGTAAACTAGGCTCGCTTTCTCTACATTTTTATAAACCTTTGTGAGCCTTACAAAACTAGATTTTTCCAACTGCCTTGCAAGCTCTAGATTTTTAGATGGAAAGAATAAAATTGAGTGCAAGTTTTTTAAGAATAATAATCTGTTGAAAGAAGAAATCAGAACGCTTAGAGCAAAATGAAACATTGCACAGAGATCTGAACAAAGTATTCACACAGATCCAAAGACTATTCAGCTTCACCCTTTGTTCACAAAATCTGCCAAACACTTTTTAGCAGACAGCTGCCATGGCACCAATCAGATGCATGACACAATGGTGTCATATTAACTTGGAAAAATATTTATATAGCACTTTGTGTTTTTAAATAAACTATACAAATGAGTTCCTGCTATACTTGCTTAGACAATTGCTTTTATCAAAAGTGACACAGAACTAAGAGTACAGGTCACAATAACCAAGCAAACAATTATACTTGCCTGTTGTAAAGTTTTTCATAAAAGCTTTTGTTTGGTAATGTTAAGTGAATGTTTGGTAACATGAGTTCCAGTACATAATGAGAATTGCTAATTGTTTTATCCTGAAACTCAGTCATTTCAACTACATCTCCTGGCATCACCATCTGAAAGAAAAATGAAAAAAATTAAGTTTAAAAAAAACCAAAGAACCAAAAAAACCCCAAAACAAAACCAAGAGTGGAAGTCAGAAGTTGCATGTAAAGTAGTGAGAAGGTACTAATTTTTTCTATTATAACCACAAAGCAATAACAAAATGTTATAGTACCTCTTCATTTTCAAACATGACCCTACGAGAAGAAAATGGAGAAGGCTCTGGTCTTCTAATATCACAGACATCCTTCAAAGAATGAGACCCTCCTTCTTCTTCCTCTTGAAAGTTATTATCACCTTCTTCCTCCTCAGCTGCTATCCTCTCCAGAATAGAGTGTACAGCCAGAGGGTTTATTTTCAACACAATCCTGACATTGGAGAAGTTATGCAGAAAAAGCCATTAGAGATGCATATAATGTTTACATTTATGCTCTGTGACATGTCCACTAGTTCTATAGGCTTACCATTAAATACACAGACTAAACAGCTCAAAAGTCCAGGAACCTTTTTATTAGATAACATATTACCCAAAGCAATACTACTAAGAAAAAAACTAATTTATATATGCAAAGGGACATGGAAAAGGTGCTATCAGGTGAAAGAAGATGTTATGTGTCTGCTTTTTTCAACTCCAGGTGACCACATTGGTGACTTAAGAAAAACCTTGCACCCTCCCAAAATAAAGTTTGTTTCACTAGACCATTAACAGCTATTAAAAATGCTCTGTATGGTGTAGCTTCTTACATGTAAACACTGTTAAAGAAAAGTTTATTTCTGCTATTATAAAAGGAAAAATGTCCATATAAATTTGCTGTCAGAAAGCCACTGAATTTTGTGGCAAAAAAAAAATGTACACAGCAAATTTTGTAGCAAATCTAAAATAGCCTCTTTAAGCATCTTATTACATGCTTCAGCTGCCAGGTCCTTCTATTGAGTAGAATAGAACTGTTTTGCCTTGCATGTAATATAAGCTGCAATAATTCAGTCACAATGTAATTATTCTTACTATTCTTATGGCTTATATTATTTTGAGGCAAAACTCAGCCAGGAGGGGCTGTTTGGTATTCAATCATGAATGCAGGACAAAAGCTTAAGCAAAAAAAAAAAAAAAAAAAAAAAAAAAAAAAAAAAAAAAAAAAAAAAAAAAAAAAAAAGGAAAGAGTCTCAGGTTTCTAACCATTTACCTAACTTTCACTGAAATTTATTCAAGTCTATGCAGTCAGTTATACATTATACATTAAAAACCATTATTATAAATGCAGAAGTTCCAGGGTTTCTTTTTATAAATTCTTGGGGTCTTTTCAATAGTTTCATGCTCTTTCTTTGCAAATTATTTTCAATCATTTACTACACAGGCATTCTGGATTAAAATTAGAAAAATAACAGTGCTCCATAAAAATTTAATCAATCCACATTAAAAACATGAAATTTTCTTTTACCGAGGCCAGTCAAAATTGTCTGATGATGACGTTATATCTCCATCTGTGCCACCTGACACCTGAAAAAATTTTACTGGTGTTTCTGCATTATCTTCTTCAAAAGAACCTGAAGAGAAAGATTTTTTAGAAATTAACAGAGGAAGGACAACTGCTAACTTCATGTTAGCCACTCCTCAGGCTAGACTCTAACAAGACTAACGAGTCAATGCTACTTACTAAGCTACTTAGGCAAATTTTGTCATCTCTTCTTCCAAAAACTTAATATTAACTTTTAGAAACAAAAACTAATTTCACATTATTTTCTAGCTAGCAGTAGCTAGAAAATCAGATGTTTTGAATGCATAGATATCTGCATTTACATTTATAGCATCATTATTTTGTCACAGCCTTGATTAAGTATGCAAAATGAGACAGCAGAGAAGATTGCAATATAAACCAGTCTCATAGATTTATTACTTTAAAAGGTATCAGGGGCATGAAATTATTAAAGTTTTTCAGTTACAGTTATTTAGGGAATCAATCTTGGCATCACAGCACTTTTAGGGTTACAAAGGACCTGTAGACAGTATCTAGCCCAACCCCTCTGCCAAGCCAGGGTCACGCAGAGCAGGTTACACAGGAACACATTCAAGGTGGGTTCTGAATGTCCCCACACAGGGAGACTCCACGACCTCCCTGAGCACCTGCTCCAGTGCTCAGCCACCCTCAACATATACAAGTTCTTCCTCATGTTAATGTGAAATTTCTTGAGTTTCAGTTTATGGCCATTGATCCTCATCCTGTTTCTGGGCACCATGGAAGACTCTGGCACCATCCTCTTAGCACCTGGCTTTGAGATATTTATTTACTTATGAGATCCCCTCTCCAGACTGAACAGGCCCAGCTCCTGCAGCCTCTCAACATATGAAAGATGCTCCAGACCCCTCATTATCTTCGTGGCCTCCAGTGGACTCTCTCCAGAAGCTTCTTGCCTTTCTTGTACTGAAGAGGCCAGAACTGGACACACAGCCTCTCCTCCTTGTAGTATTGTTTGGACTCATGTTGGTATTTAGCACAGAACACAAAACTACAGTAAAGATATCACATCTACTCCAAAATTCAGGTGGAAAGACACTCTCTGGGTTACACCATATGAGAGGACCTTTCTCTCAACTACATGGTACCTAGGAAAATAAAAAAGGACTTTTGAATATAGTATTAACATTCTTACCAGTTAGCTCTTTAAAGGTAAGCTCTAATTTAACTTGTTCTGGAGTTGACCCTCCTAGAAATTCAGTTTTAAATTCCATATCTGTAAATTCAAGATGAAGGATCTCCTTCTGAAGAGACTTCTTAAACCATGGTCCTCTTTCCTGATCTGACCGTAGGTCAGGTATTGGGAAGCGAACAGAGAGATTTAATGCTGGGGCAGTGACTTGAACTGACACTCTACAGTTTGCAGGAGTACGTGAATCATCCAGAAAAACTTCAGTAAATGCTTTATGCTAAAAAAAACAAACAACAAAAAACAAAATAAACCAGAGTGAATAAAAAACCCCTCTCAGGGAAAATAGCATTAAAAGTGACTATGGGGAAAGCTTTTGATGATGTAATATCTGAAAATGAAAAATATTATTTATATATCACAGAAAAAAACACATCAAGACCAACTGCTACAGTTCTTAGGATATTTTTCTATTATTGGTGTCATAAAGATTCTACTTAGAAGTCAAGTTTTTGCAGAGATTAGTAGCCTTTAAAAAAACCAGCTATTTTTGCAAGTTTTTTTCATCTTAAATTAGATAGTGAGAGTACCAAACAATACTCAGCTGCAGTTAGGAAATACCGTGTCTCAGACACTTGTTTAAAAATGGCTGTTGTTGAAAAAGTAGGAAGTACTATCATACGTATTTGTCCCTTTCAGGAAGTCAGGGTATCCAGCTCCTATCACTTTCATGTCCTTCATATCCTCCCCTTTTTGCTGATCATTAAAAGGAATCAAACTTGCAAGGCAATTATATTTACAGAAACTGATGTCCTACAATTTTTTAAAAATAAAGATTCTCTTATAGTTTTGAAAGCTGATTTTTCCATAATCAGTAAACACAGAAATAAACTTAGATGAAGATTTTTGTTGCTGTGCAGAATATCAGTTAATTGCATTGATCATTCCTCAAGTATTTTGAGAAAAGTCTTTAAGTTTAATGCTATTGTGACAACCCAAATCAAGGCAAATAAGCCTCAACTTATTTCTGTTGGTCCCAGGCCCCTAGAATGCAATGCATATGCCCCCCACTCTCTCTGACACCTACCCCAAAAGGAGGTAATGCATAGCAGAGGCAACTGGGCTGCTTGTGACAACTAAAGACTTGAACATAGAAGTGGAATTGTTAGCAACACTTTATATCACCTGCTGGAGAGCATGATGGGACAGAATTAGGGATGAGAAGTCAGTCAAGATTACACTTTTTTGCCCAGTTCCACTTGCTTCAAGAAGCTGAGAACTTAGGCAGTTTGTGAAGCATCTACCATTGTCTTTTGGCCTGTTTTCAAGCACACAATCACTGAATGCAAAATGAGACTGTGTCAGATGGCTACTGCTCTGTGACAGAAGTTGGAAAAACCCAAACCAACCCCAGCCAACCAACCAACCAATAAAACCCTCTCACACTAAAAAAAGCACCTCAGCCACCACAAATCAATCAGAACTAGCAGTCTCAGGCTTATTGCCACCCTGACTTCCTCCTGCAAAAAAACCCCAGCAAGTTTATTAATCAATTCCACTTTAAACTTACCAGACTTATGTGCTTATTGTAAGAAGCATACATGTGAGATGCCATCATCTCCACTGTAGTTAGTTTCTGGGGTTGAAGTAAGGAATTTAATCTGTCTACAATACTGATATCCAGCTCACAAAACACTGGACTTAACTTCATTTGTAACTCTGCTTTCTGTGGAACAGAACTGAGTCTCCCTTGACTACCCTGAAAAGAAAGAAAAAGCACTAAAATCTTCAACACAACAGTGAAACAAATAATAATATGTGGCAGTTAAGAACTCTGTTTTACAGTCAATTTTCTGTTCAAATGAACCAAATTAGACAAAGGTTATTGTACAGAAACTTGGTCTTTTTAATCTCCCACCTTACCTGAGGTCCTCTATTATCTAAATGCTTATAATGCAGCTGAAGGCATGGCATAGAATGAGAATCATTTCTTTCTTCAGAATGAAATGTCAGCAGCTTAAGAAAAAAAAAAGTTTAAAATGCTTAATAAATAAGAAGAGTTGCCATAGGAAAATATATTTATGACATTTTACCTAGAACAGACAGGAACCACACACTGAAGTCAGAAGAAGTGAACAGAGCCCAGATCAACTGTTTACTCCATCCACATATTCAGCTACTTTACTGGGTGTCTCTGACCATTTTAAGAGCTGAAAGACTAATCACCACCACAAGAAACCTTTGCATTGCTCAACTCCATTGCTTAGTTTTTGGAAAACATTTACTTTAATGCCGAAACCATGCTAAGCTGGGTTCACTATTTAAGCTCAAAATTAAAACTTTATCTTAAAACTGTAACATATTTAAAAAACTAAAAAAAATATTAAAAAGCATTTAAATTATAACCACTTTAAAATACAGCATCCTCAGTTCAGTAACTTGTTTTTTATGGAACTCTTTTTATTTTTAACATACCTCTGTATAGTGAGGCTGCATGGAATGAGAGTCAGTAGAAAAAAGGCATTCCAGTAGCTCCATATCTCCAATGGATAAGTCAGTACTAAAACTTCGAGAGGCAGTTCTTTGTCTCTGCTCATAAGACACTTTGATGCCAGTACCTATAAACCTGGATTATTAAAATTATGAATTATTAAAAGTAGCAGAAATCAGTAACAATGATGAAAAGTCAAGACTTAAGTATGCAAAAAAAGGATCACTACAATCCTTTTAAAATCATTAAAACACCGTAATTTCTCCAAATATATGAAAATATCTAATTATAACAGATTTAGCAACAAAGACAATGATGCTCATATTACATAATCAACAATGGTCAACATAGAGAAATTTGGAAAGAACATTTTAGGCATCTAACCTGAGGTGCAGTTCATATAAAACTAACATCCTTAGATACACAACGAAGCAGTCAAATGTCTCACAAAGTCTGAATTCCATACACTAAGAAAAGGTATATACAACCTTAAATATTTTACTTCATACACTGTACTGGGATGGTAAAAATTTCTGCAAAAAAATACTGTCACCTGACTATTACCTTGTTCTCACTTAGGCATTATTCCTACTGATACCATATTTTGCACTAAATAAAACCCTAAGTTCCTTCAAGCAGTAATCACTATATTAGAATAACAATAGTTCTGTAAAACACAGCTGTTTCTAAAGAAATAATTTACTTACTGATTCTTGACTCTCTAGGCTTCTGTCACAGAAACTGTACCTAATTTAATTCATCTATTAAAAAGCTAGGTGACTTTTATGTTTATTCTCCTTTCTTCTTTTGTTTTAAATTTTAAAAAAGGGACGTCCTGGACAACATATGTCAAAATTCAAGGCTATTTTGAAATTAATAAAGAAGTCTAATGCAATACAAATATTAAGTGACAATTCCTATGGAAATAAACTTACTTTATTCAAATTTACTTAAAATATATGTTTGTAATTATATTTATTAATAAGCAAAGTTATACCTAAGGTGATCATGAGAACAAGCTTCTGCAAATACTTCTCGGAAGGACAGAAAATCTTCTGTTGAAAACTTAACTGGCTCAATCTTTTCTATTCGGGCAAAGAAATCCCGAGCCATTGGTGTCAATGGGTTAAGGTTCAGTGAACTTTCAGGTGGGGGTAAAGGGTCAATATGAAGTACAGACACTGAGAAAGTTCCAACTGCCAGTCTAAAAAGTAGCTCAGGTCTGGATTCATCCACAGAAACAGATCTGGATGGAATAGCTGAAATACAAAATTAAGTTCACGTAATTTTTCAGCAGTAACACATTTATAAAATCATCTTACTTTTGATTTTCATTTCTTTTTACCAAGTTGCTGCATAGCAATTCATTTTCATTATTATCTAGGGAGAAGTATCTATCTGTTTTTACTTACATGTCCTTCTCAAGGAAGTCTGGTGAACCATATTGGCTGTGAGTGAGGAACCTCTTGGAGGCTGTAATTCTTGTTTGTTACGATCAAGAAAATCACCCCAAGTTGGTTGCAGCTAAAACAAAAAATATGTATGACATTAAATTTGCAAAGAGTTGTTAGACATTAGATCAAACATAAATAATAAGCTAATACAAATACATAAGTCAATACATAAACAATAAATTAATACATAAAATTCTAACATGCATTAAAAAAAATCAAAAGCATGCCATTTCATGGAGAATTAGTGCTCAGCTTATCAACGCAGGCATGCTTTATTTTGAGATATCCTTTCTAATTCCACAGGTTCTTAAAGCTAAAGTGACATTCCTCATGAGCATATATTTTCTAGTTCCACAACTACTCTCCATGGTTTTCATTAAGGAAAAGATTAGGTACACAACAGATTTAGTAAATATGATGATAACAATAGCACAGTCTTTATATTGTTTAAGGAAAAAAATCAATACAACAATTTCATACAACATTGCCTGTGTAGCCTATTTTAAAAGAAAACCAGGTGGTACACATGCAGTAATTAAAAAGAAAATAAATCACAAAGCATCCCATATAAGCTTCATGGCATTTGAAAACACATTTCCTAACTTAGTAGCCAAATAAATGAGAATAATTCCAATACCCTTTCCATAGCAGAAAAGGAATACTATCAGCTCTAAACATTTCAATTGTTCTAGAATTTTGCAACAGTACCTGACAATGTAAAGAATGTAGCAATTATGCAACAGTTTCAGACAGAAGTGTTAAATTTCTAAAAGATTCGAAATACTGTTAGTACTATACCACTGTAGTGCTCAGTGGAGATCCTGCTGGGGTAGTTGTGTATGTACTGGTTAAAGACAAGTCCAGATCCATGGCTGGAGGATCTCCAAGAGGTGGAAGGGAGGAAAGGCTGTGGGACATGTCCATTTCAGCCATTGAGAAGAAAACTTCTTCCTCTAGTGTAGAACCATAGACAATAAGTTATTTACCAATTAAAAAAACACTTCATTTTTAACAGAAATGTATTGTTAAGTCCAGAAATCCAACTGCTAGACAGCTTAACCAGCTAAATACATCATTTACAGAAGTTTCAAGTTTTCTTAACATAAGATTAGTAGTGTCTATGGAGAGAGATTTAAATAAAAATCAAAAGACAAAAACCCTCATGAATATTAAAACAGTTAAATATCTCATTTTCATATTCAAGTTGGTATAACTTCTATAAATTGATGCATTCTACTTTTGACAAATCAAAGTATTTCACGTTAAAAATAAATGGTAAAAAAGTATTCACATAAAATCAGATAAACACAGCTATTATTCTAAATGTAATTTCCTCAGCCACACATTTGAAAAGATATGCTGTACATGCTTTTAACATGCTGCACATTAACAAACTGAACAGTTTTAAGGAAATACTGAATCAAGTCCAGGCTGATATTAGGGGGTTTTTTTTGCTGAACTTTACAATTGCTGGCATATAATTACTTTAAGTCAAAAGTATTTTAATACATAAATTGGTAAGATTAAAAGAGAAACAATCAATATAAACAAACTTAATAACAGGTTATTTGCTATTTTGCATCATCTTTTATACTTGCCACGACTAGAAGGCGTTCTGGCACTCTCTGTCTCATAGAAGCTTTGTTCAGATGATGCTCCTGCAGATAAAGACTCTTTCCTTAAATAACGTTTCAACTCCATCTGAATCCGATACTCATCCTCCTGTTGCATTGGCCGGTTCTTCCTATCTTTATTTGACAATTCTATCCTGCTTAGACTCTCTGAATTCAAAAAAAGGACAGAAATCCTACTGTAATTTCCTTACCAGTATCCCTAAGACAATTAAAAAATTAATCTGAAAATGAATCATTGTTGTATATATTTGCATGTCTAGTTATATACATGTAATATATCAGATGTGTTGTTGGTTTGAAGGTTTTACTTGTTCAGAATAGATTACTCTCTCCTAGCATTTACTAACTTCACATCTGATAAAAATATTTCAAAGTTATATATGCAGTTAGTGTGGCATATAATATGCATACATTTCTCAGTCAGCTTTAGGGACTAAGGCCACAACCTCTTAACAGTTTTCTATTAAGGAATTATTAAAGTTTCAGGTTTGAAGATGACACACATGGGAAACTGTATGTAATACTCTTCCAGTTGTCCAAAAACAATGAACACAACCAATGAAACAAGTATATCAGCATTAGAAGAATATTAAGTACTTACCCAGGGCATGACAGATCTTTCAAAAAGACTATCTACCCTAACAAGTGTTGTTATATAAAACAGATGAGAGGAACAAACCAAAACACTCTCATACTTCTACTGCAGTAGCTGAAACACTGCTCTTAATTCTTCACAAATCCAGATAAATTCACAATCTGTTCTGTATTATCTGTGCCTGTCACTAAAACATAGGACAGAGAAGCTGTTTCCACTTGTGAAATAGAAGCTACAAGAACCAGAATTTGTTTGGTCTTCTGGTTTTCTCCACCTAGAATTTCCTCATTTCTTGTCTTATTATACAGTCATGTGTCAAGCCTTATTTGTCAGTTTTTGCAATACAATTGTGCAAATCTGTACAATTTGCAACTAAAGACAATAAATAAGCCACAGTCCTAACTCACAGCAGCTCCAAAGCATTTTACTAATATCAGATAAAAACTCAAAATAATGTACCACTACAATTTTTTCCAACTGAGGAAACTTAATCTTGCAAAAATTTTTTTTTTGTTTCTTGTAATAATGTTTAACTTTTTACAGAATGTTCACTTGCCTGGTCCAGCAATAGCTGCTACCATGTCCAACAGAAGATGAACCTGCCTTGGTGACAGAAACAGATGTACAGAGTCTATTTGTCCATCTATATCCAACTAGGAAGAAGCGGAAAGAATGCTGTCAAGAACACTCAAGGAATTTTTCTTTACACAACTTGAATCAATTATTTGGATAACAGATTTTTATGCTGGAAAGAATACAGTCATTCCACTTCTACCTTCATCTTCTATATGACAACTAGAAACTTAATTTTGTGTTTCTTCCAACCTGTAGCTTGGCAGGATAAATGCAAATATGTCAATGACTATTAGCTTAAAATAAATACACAATCTAATAACAGAAAAATATCAAGAATTCCATTAATCAGCTAATTTTTTCTTTAATAATACTCAAAGTAACCAAAAATAGATTTAGTTTACTTATTGATTATGAGATATTCAAGTATGCACCTTTTGAATTAAACCTTAAAACTATAAAGGTCTTCTGTTTTGTATATTTATACTTTTGAAACTGGCAGCATTTCTCTATTTCACACCAAGGAAAATGTTATTTTACTTTTCAAGGACTCCTCTTAGCTGAACAAACAACAACAGTTTAAGATTGACTAGAAATTACTGGACATAAAAATCCCCTTCTCTACTGCAGTACAAACTTTATGCTTTCTATAAAATATGGTACACTATACAGAACAGGTCAACAGCCAATTCAAAAACTGGAGAGAAGAGGAATATAGTACACAGCTTTACTTGTATACTCACTACCACATCTACTTGTTTTCTGAACACTTAAATTCAGTCTCTCTCTAACATACAGGAATTCTCATTTAACAGATTTCAGTGTGCCCTGACTCATCTGGGTACCATAAAGATGTTTTTTTACACATTTTATGAGGTTAGAATGCAAAGAATCAACATGAAAACTATGGCAATTTTGTTCCCCTGAGAACATTACACTTTTTCATATGTACGAGAAAAAAAAAAAAATTACAAAACTATTAATTTAGTTAAAGACCAGGATAGCATGACTAACCTTAGCTCCAGGAAGTACTTCATTTTGCTTTAATGTTAGGCTTAATTCCATTCTACCAATCAGCTTACAGATCTGTACAGGGTCAGAAGGAGTAATTTCTGGCAAGTTCCTTGTTAATTGTGGATGTGGCTCATAAATGATTTTTGGATTCCAGCTAGGTGAAAGCTTTGGTTCAGTTGCCTTAAAAAGTTACAGAAAAAGTAATAAGAATGTATGTCATTTGTTAAGGAAAAATTGCGAAACACAAGCATTTCAAATAAGCCTATCACACAAATAACAACATTACAAACTAAAAAGCCAAAGGCGTTAAAAACACAAATTGATAACTGTAAAAAAACAAGGTACACGGAATGTGAAGCATTAGGCCTTTGAAAAATGAAGAGCAAGTTTCCACAGAATAGTGAATTGCAAGGTTCTTACATTTCTGGTTCTTATAGTTGCAACCAGATTCCAGTGCAATACGTCCTAATTTCTACTCAGCCCTAAAGTCCATTTACTTGCCTCTCCTCAAAATCAACAGGAACTGATTATAGAACTTTTCAAACACAGATTTAAGTACAAGTTCAACTCCTGTATCCTTCAGAATTAATCTAATATATTAGTGTATCAATATATTCTTTCACCAATTTACATCCTTATATAATGTATTTATTTTTACCAGCTGTGTAGCTGAACACACTGGGGAGGACTTTGCCGATGCAGGAAACTCATCCCAGAAGAAAGAGACACCTGAGAGCTGCAGTAATTTGTGAGCAAAAGCTGTGGGCTGATGTACATTAATTCCAGAGCACTCATCTGCAGTTTCATCACAGTACATAGTTCTGGGTGGCAAAAGAAAGGAAATAAAGACAGTGGGTGCATGCAAATTGTTACTTCTCTTATGCCTTTTAGCCTTTAAGTTTGTACATGGTCTCTGTCTCTGTACTTTTACAGTGATGTTCACTGTCATGAAATGAAAACCCACCACTCTCTGGGAATGGGTGGAAATCTTAACTTTTCTATGGGACACCACCAGAAAGCCAAGACAGGCTTCCAATGTTAACATACCCCAGAGAACACAATAACCTGAAGCTTATAAATGTTTTAAATCAGATATATTTCATTAGCAATCCACAGTAAGCATCAGTTTTATTTGACGCTGATCTCAATACTTTGCAAGAAAGCATGATTACACTCTCACATAGGTTGAAAATAACCTACATTAAGAACACATACAGTATTTATGTTCAAAATAATTACAGAATTCACACAGGCTCTTTTGAAAGCTCACATAGAACCAAAATTCTTTCAGGGTTTGGTGGTTTGTTTTTTTTTTTTTTTTCAGGACTGTACATATTTTTCCAAACAGATTTAGAGTGTTTTACTCAAAAGGGTCAGGTTTTTTTTTCTAATTGCACACCAGGTCAACAATATACTCTGGCTGTTAAATGTCTGAGAAATGTCATTCATTAACTGTAGAATTTGATGAAAATATATATTAGGAAAAAACAGAACAGTTCAAATTTGATGCTTAAATAACTATCATAAACATGCTAAGTGAAATCTGAGCGAAGGCAATGCTCACTTAGCATTATAAAAGAAGTGCTCAAGAGTGAATGTCTAACTATATACTAAGAACATGTGTGTATGAGTAAAATGTGTTATATAGGAAATGGCAAAAAGTGCCTTGGGAAAAAATCCACAGATTTAAAAAAAAACAATAATAATTACCTTTCAACTCTGATTTCAAGTGCAGTTCCGCTTTTTGAGTTTTCCGGCACATGTTCTATTCGTAACACAGTATCTAGAAAGGTAACTTTCACTCTTCTCAGAACTTAAAAGAGAAAACAAGAAAATACAGTGTAGCATATTAAGTCAAGTTACTGAATAATTACTTTTGTAACCATATTAAATGGACTTTCATTTTAAGCTCTCAATATTTATTTCAGTGGAAATTATCAGCTGAGTTTAATAAAGTAACAAGACTTCAAAAGACAATATAAACTCCTATTAAATGACCAATATGTACATCCATAGCATACAATTGCTCTCTAAGGCTCAGAGCAAGTGACAGTTCAAACCAAGTTTTCCTGTAGCTCAGTGAGGATGATCCTCAAGGAAAGTAACACCTTCATTGTGCACCGTATGTCTGAACTACTAAGCACTGCTGCAGCAGTATGCTGCCTGGACTGAGTAATTCCATCTCTAGATGGAACATTAAACACTTCCCTTAGCTCAGACATTTTCTGCACGAGGTTCTCCACCACATAATGCGGGCATCAGCCCTTAGCTTAGCCCACTTAGAAAAACCACCTCCAACAAAACAGTTTCTGAAGTACTTCTATCAACATGGTGTGATTATGGAGACGCATACAACACAACAGGTCAGCTTTGCATAAACACAGATGAAAAAACATTCTCAATTGCTGTCCTTCAACAGCATCACTACCAGCAATTGATGAATTACACAGCCATCTCCAAAACTAAGACATGCCATCAATCCCTCAGGCACAGATTTAGCTGGATTTATTCTGGTGAAAACAAACACCAACTTGCCCTGAAACAGAGTTCAGTCTGTCTACTGAGGAAAGTACACAAATATTTTAGGAAGCAAATGGGGCTTTTTTCCCCACTTTAAAATCAAGACCACTTGTCCTGCATTTCTCTTTAGATTTTACAAGCAATGCTAACAAGTGAAAATTGGTCAGATTACTTATGGCAGTTGAGATGCCATTTTGTAAAACTAAGACACAACATAAACCAATTAAATCTCAGATGTTAATTCAGACCTCAATAATTGATTCATACCTGTTTCAATAGTTTCTGCAAACTTCTCAAGTCCTTCAAAAGGCTGGGACCCTTCTCCTTGTTCATCTGTCAATTTTTGGCTAAGACACTCTTTTGCAAGCTGCATACTACTGGTCATAAAACTTGACCAATACATAGGCTCAGAACCAGATGCTGTGGAGTAAAATAACTCTTAATAAATTAAACACGAACTTTATGAAATTATAAAGACAAAACAGAACAATACATCTGGCACATCCAGAAAAGAGTTTCAACAGCTTAGTAAGAAGTAATACGTAAAAACAAATTAGACTTTACTACTTCAAAATTAACGTCATCTATTTAGACTACACTGGTAAGATTCTGGTACTTGAAAACTCAGTATAAACAAGATGAAATCAGGTAATCAACACTGTAATCAATTTTCAGCAGTGGTTTAAGTAATTTAAGCAATTAATTAGTTTCTGGAATTCTTTTACTGTATTGGTATGTTTTTGCAGGCACAATTGGCAAAATGAAGTCCAATTTTTAAGAATTATTTCAATGTTTCTTATTCCTCATGAAACATATCCTGCATGGAGAAACACTAAGCAAGGTTTAAAATGTTACCTTAGCATACTGTAACAGGTTTAAAATACCTAACACAGACCTGACATTGTAAGTAAAACAATGAAATCCAAGAGCACAGCGGGTATTAAGCTGAGCAAGTTTTTCATCAGTCAGATTAATTTAATTGACAATACATTCCTATCAGCTAATGCCAAGGCCATTGTGAACAAATACTATAAAACTATGGATTAGAAAAGTTAATCAAATTCAACTATCACACTCCAGTGTAGGCAGACAAAAACAAAACTAGCTCAAATACAAACGTGTTAAACAGGCAAAACATTTCAGCTAAGCATTCAGGTCTGGAAACATCCAGGTGGCAATAGATGCGTGGTAAAAGCAGCACCATGGGGTTTTTTCTACACTATTTGGTCTATTATAAAGCACTGTACATCAAAGAGAACTAATTGCATGCAGGTGAAGAAATTAAAGTTTCTTCCTAATACGACCATTCCTTCAAAGCAATAATCTTACATCAGATTGTAACGTAGCTCAAAACTGAATTCCAGTTAAACAACTAAGGATGAAATGTAGAGTACATGTAAGCAAATAAGTCATTTAAGGTAAATCACAAAAGATGAGAAATAGGTTTTATGCATTTTTTTCTTTTTTTTATGTTTAAAAATATATTTTCTTCCACTTGCTCTACACTACAAGAATGAAACCAAATTAAAATCCTTCAGACATTCAAACAATTTTCACAACTAAAAATGAAGTATGCGTTCCATAGAATTTATGGAAGTTTGATGACGAGTAAAAATTTACCACCAGGACAAACTAAACTAGACCAAGTTACAAGCATCTGGATACAAACAAGCTAGAAGAACTCAGACAACCCTCTCAGCATTATAATCAAAGTTAGTAAGTATTTAGAGTACATAAAAGTAATTTCACACTGCAGTAGCAATTAAATTGCATTTGTTGTTCTCTAAATATACAAGAAAATGCATCTTTTAGCCTAAGGTAGACAAGGAAAGCCAGAACCTCCCATAATCCCCACCCCCAGTCTTACACCATGGTGTTGTCCACACCAACACTGCTGCCACCCAACAGCCGACTAACACTGCCACACAGCACTGCACAAACAACACCCAAAACCTGCAAAAACTCCTACCCACACTTCCGTTTCTATAGGTCTGGAACAGCTTGGAAGACATACAACATTATAAGCATTTCAAGTTATTTAGAGCAACAACTAATTGAGTTGACAACCAACTGACAAACATCTGACAGTTTCTTTTTTTATTAATTCTCAGTCATTAATGTATGGAAGTTAAATGACATTTCAAATAAGGCTAAGAATTGACTAAAGTGAGGGTAGACTTTTGACTCTGAAAAGCTGTAAAGGATCTCCTTTTGTAAAAATCAATAAATAAGCCTACCAAGCCTTGGTCTTGGCCTGAAGATCATCTCTAATCCTTTTACTTCTAATGCACAGTTATCCTGCAGCAACGACCCCCACGGGACAGATAAAGAAATTGATTGGATAAATCCATCTGTGACTTCCAGAGGTGCATCAGCAGACTCCAGGATCTCATTAAGACACTAGAAAAGAATAAAATAAAATTGAAAAATCATAGTTTTTTAAAATCATATCCATAATTTTTCATCCAACAAATAAAACACTTTGATGCTACCAGAAAACTAATTATACTCAGACAAAAAACAGACACTTTAAAGTATTTCAACTCCATTGCAATTTCACAATACCTAGCTTTCAGAATTGCTCTGTGGTGGCTGTATAATCTGTATTTTTGCACTATACAAAAAAATGTCCGCTAACTTACCCTTATAAATACTAGAATACTAACGAAAGTTAATCTGTTCTTTCTTTGGCGGTACTTGAAGAAAACTGAAAACTGGCTGAAAGTAAAAGCACAAAAAGTACATAGTTTCTATGACAGAATTATTTCATAGCATGTGATTTCAATGTAAAGTTCATTTTTGATTCCTCTGTGACAGTGGAACAATAGACCCAAAGCTCTCTTGCTGCATAACATATTTGCCATTTCTAAATCCTATCTTTATAGCAGCATTATAAACACTGCTACCATCAAGTTGCCCAAAGTATCACACCACCTCTAATGTAGTAATTTTGGATTTTCAAGTTTTCCACAACCCTGAGAAGACTACCTTGTTGCTCTATATAGGTTTCATTACATCTATACACATGAAACATATTCCTCACAGTTAGGCTAACAAAAAAGTGAGTTCCTGCCTATGCTTCTATTTAAAAATGTAGCTAAAACCTAAGTTCTTAGACAAGAAGTATTTAGGCTGCTTAAATGAAACATATCCCAATCTTATTCACATACCAAATTCAGTGAGTACAACTTTGCAATGTAAGTAAGATCCTAATAAAGACTGTAGCTGCACTAATACAGTCATAATACAATAATAATAGGATGTAATCTTCAACTGGCAAGAAAAAGTGTGGTTTTGACCTTCCTGAGTTTTGAACAAGGCCACTGATTTTAACTGAGAAAGTGCATAAATTCAACATCATAAGGTTTGAAAAAAATAAGGATTTAAAAAGTTGTTTGACATTTAATTGTATTTAAAATTATATTCTTGTATTTATAATGATAAATTATATAGAATAATTCAAAAAGAAAAAGTTTTCAGAAAATTACATTTTTAATTCTTATGTCTCCAGATGCAACTTTCCCATGATATTAACTTGTTGCTCTCCTTATGTTCTTAATAACCTTGCTTTTAGAATTTTGTTTGCCTTGCATGTTCAGCTTTTCTAGTTTCTGTTCCAAAGTCCACTCAAGCAGCAGAAAAATACATCAACTTTAAAGAAACAGAAACTGAACAGTCCTATTGGGAAAATATCTAGGAATGAAATCATCAACTAAAATTCAGCAATTATAAAATTTTATAAAATAAATTGTATAAAAGCTCAAACATTTGAACTTATATTTA
This sequence comes from Cettia cetti, assembly GCA_013401135.1. Lineage (NCBI taxonomy): Eukaryota > Metazoa > Chordata > Aves > Passeriformes > Sylviidae > Cettia > Cettia cetti. Next base: position 54,441 of record VZUI01045151.1, read on the forward strand.
AGAATTATACATGTGGCAATAGCATAAGATAAGGCAAAAGTTATTAGAGATGAAAACTGTATTTTAAAATACCACAGGTTCATTTAAATTACTTGAACAAATTTACAAACTATTTTGCTATATCAGGAAGTAAGCTAGCTACCATATTTTGAATAAATCTGACTAAGTTTTTTTTTGCTACCCATGTGCATGGTGATAAAAAAGTGTATTTTAGTACACTGCTTATTATTTTAAAATAGAAATTTACTATCTAAAAGCAAATAACTGAAGCACTCTTGAGCTAAATTGCTCCATAAATAGGCCAGCTGTTCCTAGAAGGAAGCAATTAGAGCATTCCAAGTGAAATTTTAAAACTGAAGCACAGCCTTCACATCAGGACTTGTTTCCACATTATTGGCCAACAGTCCACAAAAGTAGTATTTAATGTATACTAAAATTCAATCACAAACATCATTTATTACATTTTGATTCTTTTGAACAGCCCCAAAAGGCAAAGGCTTTACACTAACAGCCCCAGGAATTCCTAAATATCTCTACAATATATAAACACAATGTTGGCTAAAGTATCTACAGTGCTGTAGATACTTTACAGAAGTATCCACAAAAATGGATGCCATGTAAATATGCAGTCATCCTGGTGATTCATTGAGAACAAGGTTACAATGACTAGGGGAAAAAAAGAGCTGTAGTACTTCCGTGACATCTGCTTTTGCAATCTGTCATACATGAGAGTCACGTGCAGAGAACCTCAAACATGTAATTGTTTACAAGTGCAACAGAAAAATGCTGATCCACAAATGGGGAAGATCACCTAAACATTACAGAATATTAATTTAATCACTGTGTGTTCGTTATGCACACTTCATTTAGTATTGTCCCGCAACAGCTTTGTTACTAAATATTTTACATTTTAAATAATATCAGTTTGACTCGCAAAAAGTGCTCGATACCCACTAGAGGGCATAACAATTCAATTAAAGCGAGGCAGCCTCACTGCAACCCTGCCACAGAAAAGCTGCAAACACAGCCAGAAAAGAATAGAAGGAAACAAACAAGCAAACCACAAAAAAAAGTCCATACTCAAACACTGGTAACATTGAGCACTTCTGCAAGCGTCTGTCCCCTACTACCACTTTCAAACATATTTTCACACAAACAACATAAAAAAGCATTACCTGAAAACATCACATATTCACAAGTATTTTAAATGTGGCCCTGTGTGGCCTAATACCAGTACATGCTCTAGTAAAAATGTGGTTTGGAAAACATTAACGCAAGGGACCTAGCCCATCATCTACGCTACCCTGGAAGTCAGTGGCTGATTCACTGCAGTGCTTAAGGCTCAAGACAGACGCTCTACTGACAGGTATTCAGTAACATTGGCAATTAAACCAAGAACTTTACAAAATAATACAAACACAGTAATCCAAAGGTCTGTCTCTACAGTAGGCTGGAAATATACATATCTGTGTATAGACACGTACATATAAAAAACACATGCCAGGACGAGTGTGACAGGCCACCTGCTGAGCAAACTCCAGCTAAAATCAGCTTTCTTTTTGTCAACAAGTACTTTCACCACTACAAGACGAGGGGGCAATCTTTCGAGATCTACACAGACTAAGCTCAGCATAACACTATCATTAAGAATCGAGATGTCTCCAAGACAAAGACAAAGCATAGATACCACAGGGATTACTTTGTTTTCACCATCTCTAGTAGTCAGTAAACATACTCCTCATTAACTACACAGATTTCTAGCAGTTTGGGCTACACTAGCTCGTTCCCCTTGAAATATCAACAGCTACTGCTTTCTTTCAGTTTTTGTTTCCTTTCTCATAATTAAAATGCAATCGAAGCGAGGCCAGGAAAACGTATCGATAATAAATGCCACGATTTTTTTTTTTTTTTTTAAGTGGTAGCATTTCAGACAACAGTTCCCTGGATTAAATGCTAATTACGGTTATAACTTTTTGCACAAAAGAGGCTGGGTATCGAAAATAAAGTGGGTGGCAGCCGGGGGCAGAGAATCAGCTGGTCCCTCAGACGCAGCAGCCGCCGAGAGGATGAAGCGCCAGCATCTCTTACCCACTTATCCAGAGGGACCTGAGTCAAGGAGCCGGTGCCCTGGTAGAGATCCAGGCTGAGCTGCTCCAGGCTGAGCTTCTCCTGCAAGAAGTGGCCCAGGTACCTCTGCAGCAGGTACCTGCAGGCTCTCTTCTTGATGGACTCCGAGAAAGGCCACGGCATGGCGGCTGCACGCCGGGGGCCGGGAGGCGGGACGGGGCCGGGGCCGGGCGGAGAGCGGAGGCTTGACGGAGCTGAGTGGCGGCCGCCAGGCCGAGCCTCGCCCCTCGGCGCGGTCTACAGCGGGGGCTCCCCGCTACCGGGCGGCACCGCCGCCGCCCCTCGCGCCCCGGCGGGGCGGCACTGCCCGCCCTAGGGCGAAGAGGCGCTGACAAGCAGCTCCATCCTCACTCGGACACCGCCGCCATCTTCTCGGCGGGCGCGGAGGGGCCGCTGCAGCCGCGCTGCGCGGGGAAGGGGCCGGGGGCCGGCGGGCGGGCAGCCCCTCCCCGTCAGCTCTGCGTCGCCGGCGACGGCGAGAGCGGCCGGCCCGATCGCGGCTGTTCGTCTCCTTCCTCCGGCGCCCCCCCGGCGACCACCGGCACCGTGACGTGCGGGAAGTGGCGTCGCCGAGCGGAGGAGGCGGGGGCGGAAGCGGCCGCGGGAGGGGGCGGTGCGGCCGGAAGGCGTCGCGCAGCCGGTGGCGCCGGGGCCGCCTCTCCGGGGAGCGGCCCGGGAAGCAGCGGGGCGGGTCCTGTCTACCGAGCGGGGCGGGGCAGCGCGCCGGGCGCGTCCGGAGCCGTGCGGGGTCGGGCGGCGGGGCCTCGGCCGCCTGCCGGAGCCGGTGGGTGAGCTCCGAGGTGCGGCGGGGGTGCGGTCCGTGGGAGCGGGAGGCTGCGCAGCTCGGTATCCAGCTCCGCGGTTGCTTTCAACTTCTTCGGAATTTGTTTGTAGGTCGAAGGTGGGATTTGGCAGGAAGCGATGGGTCCCGTGGAGTAAAAGTCCCTTATATTGCGGCTCCGTGATTGGCAGCCCCCATTTCCTCCTGGCAGCAGTGCTCAGCTACCAGAGCTCTCGGGGCAGCGTCCCAAGGGGCTTTCCCTGCTGCCTCAGGCAGGTTCCACGGGTGTCAGCTGAGGCCTCCCGGCGTCACTGGTACTCGCGGGGCCGCTGCCGGAGCCGCGGGACAGCTGGGGCTGTCCTGTGTTGGTACCGGTTACTGACAAAGACCAGCAGCCTGTGCTTCTGGAATGTATCGGCGGTTTTGCGTAAAAGATGAACAGGAGCTGTTTTCTTTATTGACTGTAACAAACAGCTGCCGTTAATTCCTAAAGTCTTTGATAACCATATAGCTCACGGACTTTTCCAAGTCTTCCTTAAATTCACCAACAGTAGGTTTTTGGTTTTTTGCAACTACTGATTTCACTTTTTCCAGGCATGACTTGTCTTCCTTCTGCATTCTGGATCAATAAAGGGCAGAATTAATGACCACTGTATTGTAATAGAGTCTTATACCACAGAGTGCGAGTTAACTTGCCTAAGAAAAACTAACTTCAGTGATAACCGCTTCTAAATGTTCATGTAATCTTCTTCAGCACTTGTTCTGAATATCTTGGGTTTGAGTTCTCTAGACTTCCATTTCATGAGTTACAGAAGTCACTGGATCTCATAGTTACCTTTCTTTTTAATATAACTTGTGTTTTATGGTGTTAATATATGTTGAGTGCAGTGGTATAATAAATTGAAAGTAAATGTTTCTATATGCAGAATGGAGACTGATTACAATCCTATGGAGTTGCAGAATAATACAGGGTTTGAAGAGGATTCTGATTATAGAGACTTTGAAGGAACAGACGTGAAAGATATGAGACTAGAAGCCGAAGCTGTTGTAAATGATGTTTTGTTTGCTGTCAGCAACATGTTTGTGTCAAAAACCCTTCCCTGTGCAGAGGATGTGGCATATATCAACGTGGAAACCAGGGAAAGGAACAGATACTGTCTGGAGCTCACTGAAGCAGGACTCAGGGTAAACTAATTTTGTTTATAATTTCTTAAACTTCTTTGTTTTGAGCAATGTCCATATTTAAAATGTGCCTAGAGAAATACTTCACTGACATCCATACATATTCCTCTTGTACTTTTAAGAAAGCCTGATCTACATGTTTTCTAGAAGAGGGAACTTGAGCTAGTTACTTACAACAAAGCAAGAAGGGAAGATAATAAAAAACCCCCAGGCATTTATTCAAGACACAAAATGGTGAAGATAGAATCAGCAATTTATTACAGGTGTGTCAATCTCTGAGTGTCTCGGGTACCCAAAGAAGTCAATAATACAACATCTATACAGTTGGGGTTTTTGCGCACCATTTGTAATTTTTATACAGACACGTAGATGTGAGATTTACTTTTAAAGGATATATTTTACTAATATTCTGAGTTTTGGACAAAAGGTATTTGCAATTGTCTTAAATACTGTATAACCAGTAAGCTCCATACTAGAAAGCAGAGACTGCAACTTAAATCCAGTGGGTTTTGTTCTTATATTGCTGTACTACCCTGACTGGTGAAGTTAAATGTTGTGCTACATGTGCCAAGGTGATCGTCACCACAGAAATTTAACCACCCAATTCTTTGTTGCAGGTAGTAGCTTATGATTTTGATCAGACTGATGACAGACTGCAAACTCCATACCATGAAACTGTCTACTCCTTGTTGGACTCTCTCAGCCCTGCATATCGAGAGGTGTTTGGAAATGCAATACTACAAAGACTAGAAGCTTTGAAGAAAGAAAGTCAGTCATGATTTACCCAGATAGGAGGAAGATTTAGTGCTAGAAGGAATTCTTAGTACGAACCACTGAGATCTTCCTTAAAACATCTTAAGTTTTATTTCTTGCATTAAAGTCTACTTCATCCTAGTACATTATTATATAATTTTGATATGTTATAACAAATATATAATGTTTTGCTACCATGGATTTGCATATATCACAATGTTGTTAAAAGCCAGTTTGGTAAATAGCAGAAAATTTTACTTTTTATTGTAAATGAGCATGTAAGTTGCTCCTTACCATGTTCAAAAACCTTGGTCTCTTTTCCAAGTCTTAGTATTCAAAACTTTAAAAAAATAGAGACTGAATGTTATAGATATAAGTAGTAATTCATTGTGTATGTGCTTACTGATAATTTTCATGCCTTCTTTTTAAAATACAAGGTAACTACTTGCTCTACCCAGTTAATGAAAAAATAACTGGAAAAATTCTGCAAGGAATTTGTTTGATTTGCTATACATAAATCTGAAAGTTGTCAGCTTTGTAGCTAGAAATATGGTTCTTCAACAGTTGAGCATTGCTTATATAGTGGCAGTATCTGAGTTAAAAGCAAGGCTCAGCATTAATTGATCTGTCCTTGTCTAGGGCAACCAGCAAGCTCCAAATAATACACAAGTTGAACTGCTTATATATGAATGTATTGTCTGAACCATGAATGATTAAGCACAGAATTAATGGGCTACACATTTCCTAAAAATGATGTTATATATGCTATATATATGTACGCTATACCACAACTGTTTAAGAGGCTTGGAAGGCCTGTTTACTACTTAGAATGTGTGTTTACATGATGTACAGGATAGACTCAAGAGTATTTTTGCTTCAGCCTTTACTTTCTATAATACAGTACTTTGGTACTCCCAATTTTCACATTTTCTCCCTCAATTGTACAGTGTCCTCTCCTAATGAATACTAAAGTAAGCACTGTAATGTTAATTGTATTGGTTTGAAACCAAAGGCTGTATGAAATTTGCTAAGACTAATACAAGCTGGAAGATATAACTTGTATTTTCTACTTAAAAACTGGTACAACTCTCTTTATAAATCTATTGTTCTGCTATAACTTTTCAAGTATGTACTGAATGGTAGACTTTTTAAAAATTAGAGTTGTGTAGAAATGCTTGTACAGTTAAACTGGCATTCTGTGACATTCATACTTTTTGTATTCTTCTATTCTGTATTTGTGTGTACTTATTTAAACAATCCTGCCATTATTCTTATATGCTTTTGTGACGAGTACATGCAGTAGCTTTTTTGGAGCCACATTAGGGGTTTATTGGTTTTCACAGATTCCAATGACTTCAGTAGAGCTATGCTGACTGGAGCTATGGGTTAGTCATATCGATCAGACAAGCCTTGTAGAGCCTTTGTAATCGGTTTGGGTTAGCAATGAGCAACTGACAAGACAACTGTAGTGCTTCTGGTTTGGAGAGCTTAACTTCATGGTTATTATCTTTTTTGGGTTTTAATTTCTGAAACTAGTCCACTGCCCTAGGGTATGCTTCCATGCTCCAAAAATTCTTCATAGGCTCTCTTTTGCACACAGGTCTGTGGCACGTGGTTAGTCCTCTGTGAGGAGAATGTACTTTGGCAAATTTATATTTGAATATTTTTCCTTGCAACTGATTTACTTGTTCAATTTCAATGACTAAAGAAATAAATAAATGGACCGGTGGGTTGTATTCTTGTGGGGGATGGAGCTGCTGCTAAGTGGGGAGCGAACAACTGAAGTCATCATGCCCTTAGAAAAATCTTCAGTAGCTGTCAAGTATTTGGAAAACTGCCTGCAAACTTGTATCAGCTGAAACTTTGTCATGAAAAAGGTAAGGTATGTGATTGTAAAGGATTTGGAGTGTTAGAAATCCAAGCGGAAAAATGCCAAAGTAATGGCGTTTGGTTTGGGGTTTTGGAGGGGGTTTCAGTTGGGTTTGTTTCGTTTTATTTTTCTTGGAGGTCTTGAAACCATCATAATTTTTGTGATTATTATAAGCATACTTTAAAAACAGGTATTTTGTGTGTGTTAACAGACAGAACTTGTGCTATTTCTGAGACTTTTACAGCATTAACCCAAATGTGGGACAGCAATGTCATTCCACTACTTTAGTGTGACTGAGGATGACCAAAATGCTCTCCCACGCCTGTCCTGGGGCATTGCTGCCCCTATGGAGGGAACACCTCTCCAGTACTGAGGAGAGGGAATTTCAGGAGCTCTCCTTAGCTGCCACTTGTTCCATTGTCCCGAGCCCTGAGTAAGGGCTCCTGCTGTGGCTGTTAATCTGTGAATCGCCTAAGCAGCCCCATAGCCCCAGATTCCTGCTGTCGTAAAAGATGGTAGATAACCGAATTAAAATCTACATTTGTCCCGGCAGTACCACACACGTCTTTTGCGGCTCGGAACTAAGCCCCAGACTGGGTGCCGCCGCCCCGCGTGTCCCGGGCTGGGCCGGGTGCGCACGGCGGCTGCGC